>PVLA01012780.1:0-41677 GCA_004027455.1 Hydrochoerus hydrochaeris | reverse complement strand
CTGTGCCTGTCTTAGGCGGCCGGTGGCGTAACATATGTGTCCTAGTTGCCCGTCTCTGGCTGCCTGTCCAGTGTCTCAGGGCAGTTGTCTCACAGGAATTTTGTAAATCCTCCCCCATGAGCTCTTTCATTTAAAGCTTTTGTATAAACTCTCTCATACTACTCACAGAAGGTAAAATTTCACAATTAGTTTTCACAAAATTATCTAGAGGGTTTCTAGTGACTCCTCTGGAGTTTCTATTTTCGATTTCATATTGAGTATTACATGAAAATATATATGTGAATTACACAAATTACAATTATCAGTACAAAACATTACAAGATCCTCACGCCCAATTCCCACATGCTGTGTCCTTTTCCTGGAGAAGCGATTCCTTGAAGCGCTCTCCTCCACCCATGGACCTTGTCACAAGGCGTGGATGGACTAGGACGCAGCATGGATGGAAAAGGGCACCGCAAATATATATATATATATATATATATATAGAGAGAGAGAGAGAGAGTATATATATATCTTAAATAGTTGATGAGGATTTGTACATAACATTTCTAAACTTTCATATCATACTTATCCAATCTTTTCTTCATCAGTAAAGATAATTCTGAAATGATGATTCCTTGTGAATTTGAAGAGGATCAACTGAAAGATAAATAGTAATTAATTACCCTTTGATTATAAAATGATTTGTCTATTTACAGCACTTTATAAAGAACAAATTCACATAAAGATGAGTTTCTCTGTTAATATTGAATGTTAATTATTATTTACAGATTTTTAAAGAAAACCAATTCTCATTAATGGGAATATCTATTTTATTACTTTGAGGCTGGTAGAAAAATACTGTCTTGGTTACTTTTCTGTTACTACTAGGACAAAATACTCAACACTCAAAATGAAGGAAGGAAAGGTTTATTTAGCTCACTGTTTGTAGAGGTTTCAGTCCATAATCAGCTGGCTGCAAGGCAGGGTGGCATGGCACTGGGACAACACTTCAAGACAGCAGCCAGAGCAAAAGGGGGACACAAGCCTCTTTGCCTCTCTTATGTTGTACACAGACCTCACTGCCCCTTCCACCAGGGCAAGTGTAGCACTCACAAAGTCTCTGTGCCCTGCTTTTGTAGAGGATGAGGATATTTACAAAGCATCTTGACTCCCTGCTGAGTCTCTCAGCTAAATTGCTAAACTTCTCCAGTTGACACAGTGTCAACCATAACAAATACTAACTTCTACAATAGATTATTTAATCTGACAGAGGTTCTTTCACCTGTCTACCTTGATGGGTAAATTTACTTAGCCTTTGGTACTCTTTCTATGGTTCTTCACCTGTATAACACAATTTCTACCAAAGCATCAAAAGTAGAATGCTTCTTTTAAGTCTTCTATTATAGTCTCAAATATTAAGGTAAATTGCCTTAATTTATGCTCTAATAATACATTTAGACCCCATTGTCATTATCTCTTTCATCCAACAAGTGCTTATTGAACAGTTCCTTTACTTTGGAACTAGGGATCTAGGTTATTCATTTTTCTGTCACTTTAGAGGAATGCTTGAGACAGTCATTTTATAAAACACAAAGCCTCATTTGGATTCAAAGTTTTGGAAGTTCCATCCCATGCTTGATTACTCCCATAGTTTTGGTCTGGAGGCAGATCAGATCATCATGGTGGCAAGATGTGGGAGTGCAATGCTGCTTACCTCCAAACCAAGAAGCAAAATAGCAGAATGAAGCATCTCAGATCCAGCTCTCTTTGGCAACAACTTCCACAACCTTTCCATGGTTCAAAACTCTCAAAGTTCCCATCAGTTTCCAATAGCTTCACTGTTAGGGTCAAGCCTTTAACCTGAGACTTTAAGGTATATTCAAGATCCAAACTGTGCCAGGCTGTCATGTATGAAATAGTGTGCATGTTTCCTCCAGGGTTGAATATGACTTAGGAATTCTTTCTTGATCCATTTCAGACAGTATCAAGAAGGATACATTTCCCTCCTTATACTCTGAATGCTCTTTAGAGACAGTGACTACTTCTTTTTATCATACTGTAAATATCTACAAGTGGGGAAAATAGACCCTGAATAAATTTTTGACTTAAAGAACATCAAACAAACACATAATTTTACCCTAAGTGGAGAGGATTGAAACTACGCTCATTTAGAAAGCCAGGAACATGTCTTTTTTATCAGTTATAATAAGAATCCAGAGTGCAAGAGTCCGTGCCAGTACTGGCACATGGCATGAAGCTTTGAAAGGGGGATAGGAATGCTGATGGCTCACTGATCCATTTACTATCAAGTTGTTATGGCTTGCATCTGGGTCTGGGTGTTCTCCCCAAGTTTCATGCCGTCATGAAGGCAGCTGAGTCTAGTGTTTTTGATTGGTTTACTGTCTAGTGCTGGGATTAGGGATGTGAGTGCTGCACCCACCCAGAGATGGGTAACCAGCATACAATGTAAGGGAGGGAAGGAGATGTGCTTCTCTCCCTTTTTTGCCCTTTTGCACTTGTTGCTTCTGGTATCTGTCATCATCGCTATGTTACTGCCAGCCATGCCACCCTACCTTGGAGCCAGGTGAGTATGGCCTGAAACTTCCAAAAAATCTAAGCTAAATAAACTTTTCCTTCCCTAATTTTGGGTATCAGGTATTTTGTCTCAGCAGTGAGAGAAAAGTAACCAAGACATAGATCAAAGTATCATACAGCAAACTTGCAAAGAAATCAAAAATAATTTTGCTTGAATGTAAAAATTAAAACCTAGTGAAATTTTAAATTAATTTATTTAATTATTTATTTGGTACCAGGGATCAAACTCATGGCCTTGTGCTTGCCAGGCAGGTGCTTATGCCACTGAGCTAAATCCCCAGCCCTATTTTATTATTTAAAGAATTATAATCTCCAGAAGAATCAGAATAATACCTCAGAATATTTTATATTTATTATGATCAAGTTAAAATGTTTATGCTTCCCCATTGTCCTAAAAATAATTATTACATAACCTAAACAGGCAAAGTATGAATTTCTTTACAACTTTATGTATGAAGAAAGCTAACCTTAAATGGGTTAAAGATAGAATGAATTACAGTGTGGCAACAATATTGTCTAGAAGACCTAACTCCCATTCTCCAACCCTCTTATCTTGTCTACTTCTGCTTAAAAGACTGAAGAAGTTTCAAGTTCATAATCTCATCATTTCTGTAGCTAATACATTAATTACAAATTTCTAGAGAAATATCTTTTAGTTTAAGTCCTATTTATCCCATTCAATAGGTAAGTGATTTTAGGCTTCAAATGACTTCACTGTATTTCAGTTTCTGTTTCTGATGAATCAAGAAACTAACTCATATGGTTGCAGAGATATGCTTAAATGACTTAATATATGTAAAGCAGTTAGAAATTTTCCAGCATGTATTAAAGTCTCCTTAATAAGGCATTTTTAAAAATTTTACTTCCCCTTCCATTGTTATTCTGGTATGCGGAACGGGATTGAAAGTCAGCTATGACATTAAGATGGTTTTTACATTCCTAATAAAATGAAAAGCTTTGAAGGTCCTTACATAATTTCTTTCAGCTACCATGAATTTAGAAATGATTGCACAGATGGATCACAAAGTATGAACAGCCTATGGAAATGTAGGTGTTATGGGAAAGTTCGACTGAATTGGAGAAAAGTAGAATTTGATACCAAGTTACCGCTGAGTTAAAAGCAGTAGTGATCTGTTTCTCCCTATGTGTCAGAGTAACTATTGATAATTTTTATAATCACTAAAAACTACATTATTCCTTATCCACATCTTGGCAGAATTTCCCTGACTGCCAATTTTCAACATTAGGATTGTATAAAAGGGTCTCTACTTATCAAATTGATCCAGAGACAGATCACATATTATGAAAATATTCCAACATAGCCTCTAGAGAATTTAAGGCTTTAAAGTCAAAGAACTTTATTCTTTAAAGCATTTTGTAAGATCACAGACTTTGTCTATGGCATTAAATTAATTGTTCAGACCCTATATATTGAGATGGCAACTTTATTTCTAACCACTGAAGATCTTGACACTTTTAGAAATAAACTTTTCTTTTTCCTTAAAGACAATTTTACAATATAAACCACATTTCAGTGGTGTATATTTGAAACTTGTAGTCAGTTCTGAGATGTTAACTGCCTTCCACTGTTCACAGATTTGTGGGGGTGCCTCCTACTCTGGAGAGATGTTAGACTCTGGGGTCTAAAGCGTACAGCAGAAGCGATAGTGTGACATTTCTGAGATTAGCATGCAATAGACTAGTGTCTTCCCTGTTCTCTCCTCTCTCCTCTCTCAGATCACTTACTTTGGACAGGCCAATTGCCCTGTGGTGAGCACACTTAGGTTACCTATGAAGAAGCTCTCTTGGAGAAGAAGAGAAGTCAACAGCCAACAAGTTGGTGCCAAACTGAAATTTTCCCAACAACCACTAGAAATAAGTTGGCAATCAATTCTCTAGCTCAAATCAAACACTGAGAGTGTTGTAACTCCAAGCAACAGTTGAGTTGTGACCTGTGGAAAAATCCTATAACAGAACTGCTTAAGTGCGTCTCTCAGATTTTGAGGCAGATATTGATTATTTAAGAATACTAACATTATTTATTTACTTGTTTAGCCATACATTCAGGTAAAAATGTCTAAAGACTAACATGATAAATGTAAAGTACCCAGGGCACAAATGGTTATATATTCAACACTTATAAATGTATGTCTTTCTTTCAGAAAAGATTAAAAGCCAAAAAATCCTCTTAAAGTAATGGAACAAAGGTACAAAAATTCTTTGTTGATATTTTGAATTCTTACATTCAAATATTTTCCATTTTAAAAATTTTTTATTCTATTACAGATATCTTAACAATCATGTATTATATATAAGCCATACTTTGGGGGCAATTTATTTTTCATTCCTATATATTGAATGTTAGGGGCCCACTCAAGTAAAACATAGTTGTAGTTTAATCTAACAGTGATGAATTACTGGAGTGAATTCATGCAAACAGGGAAATTGAAATTAAATTCATCACACCAAGGAAAACACTTCCTACCCATGTAAATTAGCAGCTTTTCCGCTGAAATCAATTTGTTTTGGTAAATTATGCAAAAATCCTCAAAGGGCTTAGGTAAGTAATTTATTATACTCTTGGCTGTTTCATAGTGTTAGAAAATAAAATGTATTCACACGATATTAGAGGCATAAGCTGAGAACTTTAGTGACAATTTTTGTTTATTACAATTAATCTAACTTGACTGCATTATCAGAACACACACTACGGGGGACATACGGTTTTGGGCAAGGGTTTAGATGATGCTGCATTCAAAAGGAAACAAAAATCCCAGCGCTTTCTGTCTGAGTACTGATTTCATTCCTGAACTATTTTGGGGCAATCATCAATGACTTCAATGAAAAAGGCATTGAACTTCATAGATTTAAGACAAGAAATCACCTTTTTATGAGCCTGCATGAATAAAGTTTTATACAAAGCTTTTGTGGACTTTTTGGTGTAAACCAGACTGTGTGCTAACAGGGATTTTTTTGTTGGGCTATCACTAAATCTAAGGTGTGCCTCAAATCATAGTGAACTTTAATTAACTACTTTTAAGGAGTGGGGTAGTTGTATTTTTAATGATTTACCTTTCTCTTCCTTTGTGTCTAATGTTCTGAACAATCTTTATTCACTGCGCTCTGCACCTATTCCACCATCCATTCCAGTTATGAGATGAGTTTTAGAGACACCGTTTCTCACCCAAACTACTCATCCTCCTATGTCTCACCACTGTGCTCAAACTATCATCCATATGATTGGCAGGCAAAAGTGATTCCTGCAAGCCAAGCCTGCCTTTGGGACGACACTGCACTGCATTAAATCCTTCAGTGGTTTCGGCTGATGACAGTATTCACTATTCACGCCAAAACCTATAGACTATCACAAGAGACCTTCTCCATCTTTACATTGAGCCACTTGTCATGCCTCACTTCTTGCTTTAGGCTCTTCATTCCTGACATACTAAATCCTTTGTGGATTCCAAAAGGTAGCAATTTTGCAAAATGCTTCATTATTACTGTCCTACCCATCGAAACACAGTCTTCCCTTTGCACCATGTCTCTTTCCTAAGATTCATATATTTCAATGGACTTTTATTTCTCAATTATCATTTTTAGAACGTGTAAATCTCTTCTGAAATCTCTTTTTTTTTGTCCTTCCTCAGTAGTATGTAAGCTCCATGAAATACCGTACTATACTTATCACACTTGTTTGGTTTATCAGTAACTATGATTGAATATGTGTGGATGTATGTATTTGTACAGAGGTGTGTGTACACCCACACACGTGTATATATATATATATATATATATATATAGAGAGAGAGAGAGAGAGAGAGAGAGGCATTTTTTCAACTAATATAAATTCCTTCCTGCTATGTGATTATTTTCAATCTCGTTTTCTACCTCACTTTATTTTCTGCTTCATAAGGAAAGTTTTTACCCACCATTGCATCTGATTATTTGTTGCCTTGCTCCTATCATTTTAAAACTGAAAACTGACTATCTCTCAGAGAGATTAGGGAGATGGATACAGAGAGACAGATATGACACAAACATGATTTGACAATGAGAGAATACACATTGTGAAACTTGCCACTGGAAACTTTTTGGCTTTTTATGTCTCTAATAATTTGATCCATGTTATTCATGTTATCCTGTACATTTTTTAATTGCTTGGGCCTAATGTATTACTTGACACAGTGCAGAAAACAAGTTTTAAAAATGAATACTTGTAAACAATCCAGTGGTTTCAGATTATTTTGTCATCCATTTACCCACATAATCATTAAGGAGGCACAGGCACAGAGTTACATTTGAACTTTTTCTTCTATACCCTTCTCCTGAACACTGGGAAATGGAACAAAATGAAAATCACTTAAGTGGCCACATCTACAGCCACAAAAATTAGCTCATTGAGGTGAATTTGGTGAGGTGAATTTGGTTTCATTCATACACATACTGATTAAAAGTCAATGGAATTGCTGCAATTAACATTGAATATAATATGATATTAGAGACTATTTCATTTCAAGGCATGAATTAATATTTTTATGCAATAAAATATCCCTTTGTTGATAATTAGAATATTGCAACATGCATTTATACTTAATTATGGGCATGAACCATTTTATATATACAACCTGTTTAATAAGAATGAAATGTCAACAGAGCCATTTTTCAAATTTTAAAAAGTCTATTTAATATCCAGCACTCAAGAATTCTTGCTTTATTTGTGTATGTGCTCTCATTGCTGCTATTAGCTATGGGTACTGTCTTTCTGATTTCATTTTTGGGAAGTTAATAATTATAATTTTTAGTATTCTATTTTACAACACATTTAAAAAATTAAAAATCTAAACATCCTCTTTTTTTTAACAAGGACTCCACCTGGCACACTAAATATGTTAATTTGTAACCTAAAATATGAGTAATTTGATTGATTTATATAAAATATATTTAAATATTTAAAGAAATAGTTTTGAGTTCAGGTTTCTTGTTGAATAATACTAATATTGTATGTCAGTGTTCATTTAGCTCATTAATAGTAAGTACCATATCTAAAATATGCACATAAAAGATAAAAAAGCCAAAATAAGTATTATCTCAGAATACTAATATTAATAGTTCAGAAGGTGCTTTATTTAAGTTGCCTTTCTAAAGCAAAAATCCATGGTTTTCTTTCACACTTCTGGCTGTCTTGGCTTCTCTAATTAATCTTACAGTAAATGATGCTGATACAGGAGATGCGGGGGTGGGGGCATGAGAGTCTGCTTATTCTCTGTTTGTGGTCCCCAGTGAGTGTGAGATTGTAGCAATTAAGGCAGAGTATGTGCTGTTCCAAGGCACCGTAAAGATAGATTAATTAGGTTGCAAATGGTCCCAGTGACACTGCCAACAGAGCCTTCGATGGGTTTGGTCCAAGGTGACTGAGTCCAAGAATATTGATGGATAGACAATCTTGAAAGAAGATTATGAGACTATGAGAAGTAAAGGAAGAGCATCTGTTGCCTGTAATGATGAGCATGCTGTGGTTAGAGCCACCAGACTGAAGCCTCTCTAGTGACATCAGTCTTAAAAGAGAACATTAGGATATGCATCATCAATTTGACATTAGTTTTTGTCTTAAAGCCTACTCAAAAGCCCAACCTAAACAGTTAATGTAACTTAAAACTAATAGTAGCACTTGTGACTATAAGTGAATAAGTATATTGATGCATCTGAAAACATATTTTCCCATTTAAAATACTTCTTTCAGAAATGCAGGTGACGTTTTAACTAAATCATGAATCTTTTTTTGTGACGAGAAGGTGGAGGGAAGACAATAGATCGAAAAGATAGTTGAAAAAGGTCAACATCCATTTATTACACAATTTTTGACCAAATAAATATGAAATGCAATAAAAATAGAATTATAGAAACAAACATTTGTAAAATATGTAAGGGGAAAATGAGTGTAGCCAGTGTCATAAGAGGGAATTTTGATCATTTTGTCTCTAGTAAAGCAGTAAGTGGAAGCTGTTTCTGCTTCACTACTATTTAGTGATATATTAGAGATTATAGTCATTTAAATAATGTAAAAGAAAAAAATAGTTTGAAAGAAAGGAGTTAAATATTATTTATTTACAAAATATCTGGTGATTGATACTGAAAATCTAATAATCTGAAAAACTTAAGAAAAACAAAATTATGCCTATTAAAATAAATATAGCAACATTCTAGAATGCAAGATCAACACAAATTCATTTTATATATGAATTACAATATATAGATAAATAGACACATACATATTGACCTGTCTGCAAACAAAGCAGGAAATAGTGTTTAAATTAAAATAGATTTGTGATAAAATCAGCAACAAAATGCTACACCATAGTTTTAGGAAAATATACAAATACCCAGAAATTTTTAAGTAGATAAAATTTGTGTAAAGTTACAAATAAATCTAGTTATACAACATGTTTACATGCTTTCTAGTATGATAGTCAATAACCACCATGGTACTTCATGCCTGTAACCCCCAAGGTCCTATCTCAGCTTAAAAAGGTGGGTGATGCAGCTCAGTGGGAAGTCCTGGCCTCAATCCCCCAGTAAAACAAAACAAAACAAACAAAACATCATGGTGGCTATTAAGGACAGTTGGTCTTTTTCTGCATTTTTAGACTCTAATCTATGATTCAATCAATGACAGGTCAGAAACGTTCAGAAATATGTTACTATTTCAGAGGAGTAGGTCGTGCTGGGATATTACTGCACAATAGGGTGACTACAGTCAAGCAAGTACTGAAAGTCATAAAAAGTTAAAGCAAAGGATTTTGAAATTTTTCATCACAAATTGTTGATAAGTGTTGAGGAAATAAGTATGTTTTACACAATTTAAGCATTGTCCATGTTTCAAACATTATCTGGTATCCTGTTAAAAGGCACAACTTCTCTGTCCTCATGTCAGTTAAAATTTATCAGACAAAATACTGGCCTGTACTGAACATGTGTAGACATTTTCATATAATTATATCCTATTCAAAAATAAAACAACCACTTCCATGACACTGCATTATGCATCATTGGTAGTTTAGAGACTATTGAATCATATGAGAGAAATGCATATATTATATATGAATTCTTCCATATTTTATGTTAAAGATTTCAGTATCTTTCAATATTATTGTCCTCCAATGGAGACTATTGTAGTCAGACTGCAAGGAGAACAAGACATTTCAGGACATGTAATTTATAGCGTGATTTATAATGGTCACCCAAGGAGTCACAAACAAACAAAGTGCAGGAAATTTGTCCACACACTAAAGACCTAGAGAATCCAGTTGAGGGATGGGCCTGGATTCCATGACAATATGCTTCATGAATTCAGCTGAAGACCTACAGCCTAGAACAATGTCTCCCATGAGTTCAACTGGAGACTCAGAGCCTGTGAGGACGACTCACGAATGTCTGTTTCACAGATCTTCCTTAGGAAAGTCCCAAGGTCAGCAGTAGAAGCTAGAAAGTCTGTGCCAGCAGGATGAAGGATCCATGCCAGTAGGTGGAGGGATCTGTGCCGGAGCCAGATAGCAATGCTCAAAGTAAGAACCAGAGCTGCCCTGAAAAGTACCACTGGCATCCAGTAACAACGAGGTCGCAAGGTCCTGCAATGATGAGAACAGGTAAATTCATAGGAAGCCAATGTGACAAGCTTCTCCTGAAGACTGAACAGAACATCATCTTCCCCTCCAGAGCCAGGAAGTGACGCTCAAAGTAAGGACCAGAGCCCCTTCAAAGTGAGCTGGAGCCATTCTCAGCCACAAAGTCCGAAACTCCTCTGAGGGACAGAACACCCAAGTTCATGTCAGGAAAGAAACTCAACAAGCTCCTCCAGGAGAACCCACGGAAATGTGAGAACCATCAGCACCATACGACAGCAACAACAACCATAATATTTCTTCCTCTCCACATCTCCCTTTTATGTTGGCAGCAATCCTCAGGTGGGCCATCCATGCTCAGCAGCATACTGATTCAGTTCAGCTGGTATTACGAGCTGACCACCAGTTATGAATCTGCTTCAGATACTAAGAGGTGATTTATTTGAAAACTGACCAGTTCAAATCTAGACATGCTATTAATTAAAATACTACCCAGATTTCAGTAAAGTAGCTCATTTACAGAATACAAGGTATCTAAATAATTTTGATTATTTAATGAAAAAGATGATGTTTTATATATATTTCATCGAGTAAATCACCCTATTAATCTCACCTCTTCAATTTTTTGACTCTGCAATATGAGTACTACAAAAATTAAGATCATGTATATGCTGAAGTTTTCTTCTTACATGATATTTTTAGGGTACAGCATTCTTCCATGAGGGTTACCATAGACTTAAGGCACTATTCAAGAGTTTTATTCACCCACCGAATGTTGTGAAATGACATAAGATGAAAGGGATGCCAGGAGGTAAAAACTGATCAACACAATGTTGTGTAACAATTCAATTTTATTTTTAACTAATTTAGTTAAAACTTTAATGGTCTAATTTTTAAATTGTTAAACATTCTTCAAATAATATTATGGACAAAACTTATTCTCTGGATTCTTTTGTCTAGTAACTTCTGAAATCTTATGGCCTCACATCTTTCTTTCCACTTTCTCTTCCACATGGTTGGTTCTATTCCAACTATTTCCTTTACCTGTGACATACCGTTTCCTGTTTCACCTGTGAAAATCCTGGTATTCTCTCAAGCACTAGCTTGGCTCATCTATGAGAACGGGTCACTCATTACTTCTAACCGTACCTGTTCTACTCTGAACTGCCCCTCTACCACAGAACTTGTTTTATGCTTGCTGTGATATGTTCTCTTCCTGCATGAACTGGTCCAGAGCTCCTGGTTTCATAAGACTCCCCGTTTGCTTCATCCCTACACCTAACCTGGTTTGCTCAGGATTTTTTTGTAGAACGTGTGATTTTTTTTGTATGCCTGCATGAGTATTTATGAACATATAACAGCAACTTGTGAAGAGATGATATATTGTTGAGTTTAATTTAAAATGTCTCTTTGGCACTGAAGTTGCCTCATTTGCAATTCACAAGGGAAATCATTGTATGTGACACAATGGATATATTATGTCCTAAATCCCTGGGTAGAAATAGAAACAAGAGTTGTATCTTAAACAGACTTGAAATGTAGAGACATTTCCTTCCTGTGATAGAACCTGTCTGAGCAGGTAGAGGAGAATTTTCTATCTCAGAAAATATTTCCTTTTTTACTCTGAGGAGCTACTTACTTGTAGTGGCTTTGGTCTTCAAGCTAAATACTTTTACCCTTGATTCGACTCAAGAAGATTTCTTCTTTTAAGCTAGCATTGGTGATTCTACTTTAATGTTATTAGCCAAACCTATCTTTTGCAATGTGATGTTTGGTAGGCAGCAGGGTTTACATTTCTAAATGGAGATATAAGAGTCACAGAACATAAACATAGCTATGTTCAAGTGTAGCTGGTGCCCTTCCAAGCCAAGAATCACTTCAATCTTTTTAAAAGTCACCTACAAACATACATTGTGGGGCTCCCTCCATCAACAATCCCTCTCTAATATCTGTCAGAAAAGCTTTACATATAGCTTGAAGTAGTTACCTTTTGTAAGCAGAGAATAAAGTCATACAGCATTTCATACAGACTGAAAACATGAATAACCACCAAGATGAATTAGAGTCACATGAGTGAGCTGTACTCATATCTCAGTCCTGCCAGTATCCACTTTATGTTCAAGCAATATGAAAGTTCAGAAAACATGCAGAGTTCATCATTCTAATCTGTTCATCATGGAGATTGTGAAATTTTGCCCCCAAATTTACAGCATCTTTCTAGTATTAAAACTTAACCAGAAGTTTATTTATAAACGTGATACGGACACGATTCTCAGTCCTTTTTCTACTGCACTGTGATATGGACACTGTTAGATGCCCTCTTGCTCCATATGCTTCTAATCACTTTCTCCACTTCGTTTCTAACTCTAGGATCCTACTATGCACTGCAGTCACAGTTCAAGCCTAGTCTTGCCCTGCCGGGGACTACTCTGAATGAAACTGTCTTCCTGGTCAATAGCACACTGCTCTCAACAACTCAAATTAATGTGATCCTAAATAATACTTTCTAAAGCTAAAAGGAGGAAGGCTGAATTTAAGTATGCTTTAAAATACATAAGCTCTCTGATCAATTTATCCATTGGCACAGTCAAAGTTATTTGAAAGAGAACAAAAACCTCATTAAGTAGCAATGTTAATTCAAAGGTTTCTACAGAATTTGGTACATTAATGTACATTCTGAAATTCCACATTGCTACTCTTCCAATTTTCACTGTAACCGTTTTCACATACACACACACACATACACATACATACACCAAATTTATAAATATTGCATAGCCAGTGTCAGAAATTCATGAAAAAATTCAGTATGGACAATACATCTAAAAATTTACCTTGACTTAGTTTAAGTGTCTTATATGTTTTACATATTCTTTGACTTTAGCCTGGTTTTTAATCTGTATATTTGATAATTAACTCTCTAAGATCTTATAAGATAAATAATCTGATGCTGAAAATATAAATGAGATGAAGGAAAGTGGCAAAGAAGAATTGGAATGTTTTATGCACATGTACCAATTCTCTACAGTTAAGGTAATGATCATGTACTGCAAATGTACTGACAAAAGTAAGGAAAAAAAGGGAATTCCTTTTTATAGAAAACCAAATAGATGCCTTTTATGGTTTACAAGAAACCTATAGTCTAATAAGTGAGATAAAACATTCTAAGACCATAAATAAAAAGATTAAGTATTATTAAAATACTGTGGAGATTTATGAATCTTTAAGAATTTTTAAATTTATTCTGCATTAAAAATGGGAGAAAAATATGAGTCAAAAGCCAAGCAAAGATTGGAAAAATAAAGGATAGAATAGGATTTCCTACAGAAATATCTACATGTCCAGTTCTTAAGAGCAATGATTTTAAACCAGCAATGTTATCTCCACCATAACACAATTCCTGAGGCATTCTAACAATCTGGTGACACTTTTAGTTGTCTTATGTAGGGGGAGGGGTGTGGTGACTTTCAATGGGCAGAATCTAGGGCTGTTGCCAAATATTTTATTGTGCAATGTTCAGTCCTTCACACTACTACACTCTCTTGCTCAAAGATTGGGACCACACTACTGAGAAACTTGCTCTGTCATAAGATGACTGCTATGGATGTCTGTAGGGTTATAATTAAAGCATCACAGAATATTTAGAATTTCAGAACCATGGATTTATGGTTTTCATTTGCTTATTTTGCTTTTTTTAAAAGCAGGAATAGAACTAGAATTTCAGAACCATAGATCTATGGTTTTCATTTGTTTATTTATTTATTTATTTATTTATTTTTTTAAAGCAGGGATAGAACTCAGGACATTGTGCTTGTCAGGCAGAGACTGTTATAGATTAAAAACTGGTGGTCAACTTAATGCGAGCAGAATTAAATAGCCATGCTGCTGAGTGTAGATGTTTCACCTGAGGAAAGTTTCCAGCATAGAGATGTGGAGGAAAAGGAAGGTGTTAATGCATTGGTGCGTTAAGGCATTGAGGCACTGTGGGTTCTCCTACGAGTTGCTGTTTGAGCCATTGGGTCTCCTAGAGAAGCTCTGGTCCTTACATCAATTGCTTCCTGGCTCCGGAGAGGAAAATATGTGCTGCTTGGTCTCCAGGACGAAATAGTCACGCCAGCCTCCTGACAGGTACTCGACTGTGCTTGCTGTTGGAGGAGCCCGGGGCCTCCGTGTCACTGAGGATGGCTGTGGTGTTTTGCAAGACAGCCCTGGTCTTTGTTTTGAGTGTGACTTCTCAGCTCCAGTGAAGAACCCTCGACCTACCAGCACAGCTCCTTCACCCTGCTGGCATAGACTTTCTAGTTTCCACCACTGACCTTTGGGCCTTCCCAGCACGGATTCCTAAAAGAGACTGGTGTGAGCCCTTCTTGTGGGCTCTAGACCTCCAGTTGGACTCGTGGGAGGCATTGTCATGAGCTCTGGGTCTTCATCTGGACTCATGTGGGACATTGCTGTGGGATTCAGGCCCTTGGCTAAATATTCTATGCCTTTAGTGTTGTGGATAGATTTCCCGCATTTTCTTTTGTTTAACTCTGGGTGACCATCATAAAAATAATATTATAAACTCCATGTCCTGATTCTAATTGTTCTCCTCACAACCCCTGACTGTAACAGGTACTGTGCCACTGAGCTATAACTACAGCCCCACAATTTCTTTCAAGTGTCTGTTTGTTCCATGACTTCCAACTTATTTTTAATTTTTTTTTATTTTAAAAAGCAAAACAGAAAAAAGAAATGATACTGAATTTCAAAGAAGAATTACAATATTTCATATTATCATCTCAGAACTAGCTATTCTGGTTTAAAAAATCTAGATACAAAAGTACAATCAAACAATGACAGTACAAACCATTCTTTTTTTCATACCTGAGATCCAAATCATAATCTCGTGCCTGACAAGCAGGCTCTGTGTCACTGAGCTATATCCTCAGCCCACAAATCATTCTTTTTGATGAATTAAGAGAGATTAATACTATAGTTATCTATCTAGCGTACATATACATACACAGAAACACTATGTCTACTGCAATACAAAGCAGGTAGAAATCTTGAAGACATAGGGGCAGGCAAAGAGTTCATGAACAAAATGCAAACTGCATGGGAACTACTTCCCAGAATCAACAACAGAGATCTGTTCTTATTAAAAAGTTTTTGTACTTCAAGGGAAATTACCAACAGAACGAAGAGAAAATCCACAGAATGGGAAAGAATTTTAGACAGCGGTCCCTCAGACAAAGGACTTATATCTAGAACATATAAAGAACTGAAAAACATCAGGCCCCCAACGTCAAAGATCCATTCCCAAAATAGGTCTCTGAAATGAATACGCATTTCTCAGATGAAGAAATACAAATGGCAAATAAATACATGAAGACATGTTCAACATCACTGGTCATTTGAGAAATGCAAATCAAAACAGTATTAAGTTTCCATCTCACTCCAGAAAGAATGGCTGCCATAAAGAAATCAATGGATATCAAATGTTGACCCGGCTATGGGGAAGAAACAACACTTCCCCACCGCTGATAAGAGTGTGGACTGGTGCAACCACTGTGGAAATCAGCGTGGAGATTTCTCAAAAACTAGGTTTAGAGGTTCCATTTAATCTATCTATTCCCTTTTTGTGGTATTTTTCAAGAAACATTGAAAATGTCATGCTACAGCAATATATGAGTACCCGTATTTATAGCAGCACAATTTGTAATAGCTAAATCTTGGAAACAATCAAAATACCCATCAACCGCAGAATGGATGGAACCGATTTCTAAATTTTACTCACAGTTAGATGCCAACTCTGTCTTGTTTTGGCCGGAAAAGCTGCACTGTGGTATTCTGTCCACAAGATGGCAGTGGCAAGACAGAGTTTGATGACAGGTTATTGGAGCCTACGTTTTAATTTTTCTTCTTTACTTTTTTTTTTCGTTTTGGTAATTCAATTTGTGTCTGTCTATCAGAAGAGGATAAGAGGATTTCAAGAGACAGACAGCAAGGAGAAAAGGAAAGAGCCTTAGTGGTACAATTTCTTTATAAGAAACAGCAAAAAAGAGAGCTGCTTTTCTGGGTGTCACATATCTGTTCTTTCACCAAGTGAAAATATTTTCACAGAATTACAGTGCTGTATTTAAGCTTGCATTCTCTAGCACAGCCGGATTCTTACAGAACATCCCTCTCACTCTCCATTTCTATACACAAATTTTTAAAAGTGACATTTTCATGTTGTTTTTCATTTCACTGATGAGACTGTTCTCATTTTAGTTTACAATCTTATATACTATGAACACTACTCTGACGTAAATTAATAAATACTTTTCACTCATCTAAAGTAAGATGTCAGTCCTGATGACTATTTTAACAGCATGGAAATAAGTATTGGATCAAGATTCTCTTTTTTTGAGCTATATGACACATTGTTTAATAGAGATTACCTACGCCTGCATGCTAGCTCAGAATATTGACTTTAATTGGAAACACAAATATTTCAGCTCTCTGTCCTTATTCACTGCAAAGTTGCATACTAATGGTGTTATTTTTCTTAAATATACCAAATTATTGTTGAACAAAATTTGTTAATGGTAAAATACATATTTTTTATAAAGAAATAATGAAAAAAAGGAAAACTACAGTTATGGAGAAATGGTTAACATTTAAAAATTATATATATATATATATATATATATATATATATATAACCATTCAAAACTTAAAATGTCCACTAGAGTTATAAATAAGACTTAACTTCTAATATTACTGAAATATGTGAGGATGTGGATATTTATACAGATAAGCTGTTTTCATCCCAAATTATATTGTTTTCTAAGGACATATAATTTTGTGAAAATACAGTGTCATTTTAAGAAGGTGTTTCACTAAGGTATTTTAATTTGATTTGGGGAGAAGTATGATCCACCACCCCACCTGATTTTCTCCCTTTCTGGCTCTCTCCTTCTCTTCCCTTGTCCCATTTTACATGATCTAAAAAACCATTTCTCTGCTAGATGCATATGATACTTTAAGAAAGAGAATGAGACTGTTATTACACATATGAAGCTAGTGTTTAGTTTTATGATGGAGAAGAACGGTAAGAATGGTGAAGAGAAATATTTCTTTGGAATTTAAAAACTGGCCCTGATACTTTAAATAAAGAAGGGAAAAGGAAATGGAGAGGGAGCCAAACATGGAGGGAGGGAAGGAGACAGAAAGTGAGACGGAAAGAAACAGAAACAGAGGATTATACGTTACGTTGGATGACATAGGATGGTATCAGGACCTTGCTGAAGCAGGGTCAAAATTTTATTTTTTTAAATAATGTGGAGCTTTGCTGTCTGTATAAAATGGGACAGGATTAAGAATCTGAAGCCAAATAGGAAAGGAAGAAAAACTGTAATATGAATTTGGAGAAGATCATAGATTTTTAACAAGAGAGAAAAACCTTGCATCTTAAAATGTGTAAAATAGTCATAGAGGTATGCAAGCATATTGCTATATAACACTTCCCACCTAGTCTCAGAAATCTGTGAAAATATTAAAAGGCAAATTAAAGGATAACTTGTCTTCAAGTGCTAAAATAAAATGTGAAGGAAACCAAAATCCTAAATAATAATGGATGCACAAATACTTCTAAAATACAGAATTGAAAACTTATAACATTTTTATTCATATAATGGTTCAAAATGTATCATGTTAGGTTTTATCCTAAATATATGGATTTAATACATCTCTAGCAAAATTAAGCTATCAGTATGGCTCTTTCTAATAATAAGAATGTGCAGCTAAATTCAAGAATGACAGCTCCAAAGGGCAGGGAAGTAACTTGTTCACTCTGACAATGTCCCCTTTCTTAAAATTAGTTTACCCTGTAAATCCTTGTGAAATGTTTATTTAAGTCAGTTGAATAGAGAAAGTATGTGACCTTGGTTCATTCTGCAGGGAATTTTGAGAAGGGAAATTGACTCTGAGGTGTGTATCCATTGCTATCAGTGGGATGTATCCCTGACTCTCCTGTCTCACTTACTTCCTATGAGATGAGAATATCACTTATGTGCATCCAGGAAAATGTATCATATCTGTCCAGAATTTTTGATACAGACCTGCTCCCAGGAGTAAGGGGAAAGAATTCAGGAAGTCAAATCCTTTTTCTGGAAGGTGGAGATGAAGAGAGCAAACTTTGGTTTGAGGGTATGCAGTATCATTTCAAATAAAGAGGTGTCTCATATGTTTACTGTTTTCTTGTATATGAAAGAAATAGCAATGGTGTCTGACCAATTAATATAAGCAGAAACAGAGACCAAAAGGAGAGAAAAAATATAGACAAAACTATACAGACAAGCCGCAGAGGTAATTGAATTGTAAATCATAATGAGTTGCAGCTGTAAAGATGCTGTGTCTTGGCAAGGTTGGCTAAGGCTCTCCAAACACAAAATTTCATTGTAAGTGCAACCTCTAAAGAAGCATCAGAATCACAGCTCCAAAGCAAAAGTGTGACACACACTTCTGAGTTGTGACTGGTGGTGTTAGTGAATTTTCCTATTGCTGAACAAAATACCTGATACCCACACTTTAAAAGAAAAGAGTTTCATCTGATTCCTGGTTTCAGAGGTTCTAGTGCACAGCTGAGTGGCTGCATGATGGGAGGAATGTCAGGGCAGAAGGGTGAGGTAGAGTCTTAGTGGCCATGACACAGCGTGGGGAAACAACTCCAGAGAGGAAAGGGCCTAATACCACATACGACACCCCACATCATGCCTCCATCATCTGCCTACTGCACTGGCGTGCTTTACTTATCTAATAGGCAGCTCACGGGTCAGTTAAGTTGACCATATAACTTGACCATCACACTGATGCTCCCCCTTAACACTTTCCTTTTTTAAAGCAAGTCCTCACCATTTCCCCTATCAGTGATCATTTTCCAGTGATCACTGAAGACCACTTTTTCTTTGTTGGGACATAAATTCAGAGACTACATGCTCACTGGGACCCTTCTTCATTTACATTTTTTCAGTTATGAAACAGTTGAATGGAGCCAATTTCATTTTCCAGGTTCAAATTCTCCTTAGAATTCTTCAAACCCAACTCTAAACCCATTTACATAAACCTGAAAAATGTAGCATGCTAATTTTAGAAACTGTGGAGAAATAAAGGGAAAGAATTGAATATATCTTCCCCCTTTTTCCATGTTTTACCCTTAAAAGAAGAAGCGACCTACTAAAGGAGTTGAACATGGAGGAATAGTCACAAACCTTATTCAGTGAAAGATGAGTTTTAGCCCAGTTGAGAATAAAATGTCCAAGACTCAAGGCCAGTAACCTGATACATATCCTGAAATAGAAACAAACTTTTTCTACTTTGTCCAGTTGATTAAAAGGGAAATTCTTCAAATGTCAGACAATTATTACTGGCATTGAGAAGGTATTTTTTGAGAGGATTTTTTTATATAACAGATTTAAGAAAACTGTTCCCTTCATCTGCATCTATTAATCATTTTACTAATATAAAAAAGAATGTCATGCTTATCATTTGACTGAGTTTAGCATTTACCTAACATGTGTTAATTATAAATGTAGCAAAGAACTGGGCTTTGTGATTGAAATCTCACATGAGAGACGGCATGCAGTCGGTACTCAGTAATAAGTAATACTGTTTGCCTTCTGTCACATTTATTTCATTTTCTCAAAACAGCAGTTGTTTTTCATTTATCATAGTGATAAGACATTTATTTTTAAAATGTATTTACATAAGTATTAGTCCATGTGAAGACACTATTAAATATTTAGCAGTGTAGATAATTCATAAATACGAAGAAAATTCTGCATAACTGAATCCAGGTGAGGAGACTGGATGAGCGTTGTTCTTTCTTAGCCTGAATGGTGTGAGACTCACCTCAGGAATTTATAGATGCCAGGATCTAATCTCAGAGTAATGAAGATCTCTGAGGAATGGAGTCTGGAACTTTTTTCAAAAGTTCTTTCAGTTCAACAATGTAGCTAGTGTTGAGAGCCACCAGTTTGGGATATTTTTTTTTCATATTTTTTTTATTTAAAGAGAAAAAAAAACAGGAAAAAGGTAGAAATATTACAGAATGTCAAGAAGAGAAGATAAATAGCAAGTTGATACATTACATATTGTTCTTTTAGAAATAGTTATTCAAGTTACAGGATTAAAGCACACAAAATGGACACTAAAGCAGTGAGAGTGCAAACAGATCTGTTCAGCAATACAACAAGAACCTAGGAATATGGTCATCAATCCCACACACCTAAACATACACGCAGCTGTATCTTTTATAGTGCTTCCTATTTCCTCTTTTTTACAATAGCAATTATACATTTTTAAAATTTTATTTAAAGAGAAAAAAAACAAAACAGAAAAAAGGGTAGCAACAATACAGAATTCTAAAAGAAAGAAAGAAAAAGGAGAATGAGAAAAAGCTCCACTAAGAAATCAGTAATTTATAAATTACATACTGTCATCCTGGATGATTTGAAGACATAAAAAGTATTTTTTCCCAAACAAACATACCCATACACACTGAGACCATCACGCAAAAATAGATACAGTGATACGGTTATACAAAAGCTTTAACATAGAAATTTTTCCATTTTAAAGGACTAAATAGTTGGTATTCAAAATAAACCACTGAGCCAGGCCCTGTAAGTCCAAATAACTAGGCTTCTTGATGCATTCTATTGGGACTGAGCTCAGGTCGGGCTGTTAGGTCAATCTGTCACCTTGGAGCAGGTCATTTGGCTTCTTTTTGCAAAAATTTCCATCTTTATAAAATAAAGCAAGAGAGGTTATTTGACATGGATAATCCACAAAGACCCTTCCAGCTGCAGATTTTTATAGTTTCTTAAAATTTTTTTAAATGAGAATGATCACTGTATCTTGCATAATTCAGTATTAATGATGATAATTTAAAATAGAATTATAGATGCTGCACATGAGGTTTTACCTTTTTTATTTTTTATTTTTTTGCAGCATAGATAGATTTTGAAAACCATTTTTTTCTCCTCCTGAGCTGACAGGTCGGCCAGCAAACAACCTTTTAAAAGCCTTGCTCAGAGCAAGGAAACGCGCTTGCCTATGCACTGGAAAGACATGGTTGACCTAGCAATGAAGACTGTAAAATCTCATTGATTTTACTTTCTGACCTTCCTTTCCATTTAACCAGTTGTCAATAGTGAAGAAAGTTATAGGATGCAATTTTTCATCAACTTGGAAAAAAATATAACTTGTCCAGCAGAAGAAAGTTAAGATAATATTTTAACATGAAATCAGAGTTTTAAGTAATGAGAATTTCTCATGCCTTATGTTGAAAATAAAGCCATGGGCTCAAACAAGTGCTTTGAATTTGTGACTGGCTTTACCCTCTTCAGTGTCACTCCAGACCCAACCTGTATTTACTCCTCTTTATTTTTTTCTCATCCTAGAACTTTCTAACACACTTTAGCAGTCACTTCTCTAAAGTGTCTCATGATGATCCCAACAATATCTTTAATTAATGATAAAAGTTAGTTGCTCATTGTCAGTACATAGAAACACATACCTACTAATACTTAACATCCACATGATTGTCTCCTAATAATTTGTCTTCCTTTTGAGACTTTGACTTCTTCATAGTCAAGTGACTATCCTTCTTCATTTGCACCACTCCAGAAACGACAGTGTCTGGCACATGGTGGAGATTTGGGAAATAAAGGACAAACAGCAAATGTTGCTAAATATATTTCTCTGAGATAAAAAATGCTACCAAATATCTCAGCCTTGAAATTATGTTATCTCTACTATGAGAAGAACATGCCTACTCAGCAATGCATTTTGAATTTTTTTCTCCACCATATGCTTAATTGCTGAAGGTAAGATTGACTGAGATGTGCCTTTTTGTAAACCAGGCTGATCATGGCTGACTGAATGCCCTCATGTATATCACATTTTCAAAGGGACCATTACAAATAATCCTTTCTGTGTACTATCAGTAGCAATGACTGTGTTGATTAATAGCACTGTAAGATGATTTTCACATTGCATTTTTCATACAAATGGTGTTATAATAATTTGTCATTTCTATCTAAGACCTTTTCTTCAGGATACTGACAAGTTCCTTTCAAATTATTGCATAATTTTGGTGATGCACCACTCATATCCAGAATTCTCTCCAGGAATAAAAGATTCGCTGATATCCAGATTGTTGAGATTTTGCAGAGTATACTTCTGAGCTGTCAGCTCCCTTTCCTAAAATGACAACAGTTACCGTATCTAGGGTTTTGGACATTCTCCCAGTTGGCCAACATCTAATGGCGGATGAATGTAAGGATGCATAGAGTTAGCCATCTTGTTTCAATTCCAGAAAACTCCAATGGACCTATCTTTTAAGAATTCCTTTGAAACTTTGCAGAAATGTCAGTTGAGACTGGAACAAAATATGACATCCTATGTTTGATTCCGCTTCCTCCCATTTCTTTACTCATGTAGTGGCATAAGCAGTATTTCTAGCACTGCTGTGTCATATGCAATTATCTTTTCTCCATGCTCATTGCCATGCAGTCTTCTACCATGTGCATAATCCCCAATTTACGTTTTCATTATATTTCTTCTGGGTATACATGTCTTCTCCAATTTTGAAACTTATGAAGTTTCTTAGTAGGTAACAATAGTACCAAGCTGGATTTTAAGTTACTCCCTTTCAGCAGAGAGCTATGTTAGTCTATCATAATGGACAAAGTTGACTGATTGAAGGTGGTGAAGTGGAAAGCAATTATGCTACAGGTCTTGCCATATCTAAGTCGAGCAGGGAAATGGCAGTGTGTTAATAATGCCTTTCATTTGTGCAGAATGAAACAAGAGGCATATGCCCTAATTCCTCCACACCAAACAATGTTGTTTTACATTTATTTCTAGGAACAAATACATTTACTCTAAGATTGCTGTTTGTCTCTCATTAAGTTTTGTGCTTCCTCTTTCTGATGTGTAGAGGTAGATAAAGCACTGATTAAGTAGCTAATTACACAAAAGCAGGATACAATTCATAGTTTTGCTCTAAGCTGAAACTCAATATTAAGATTGAGTCACTATTTGTTTTCTGGATTACCAGTAGAGTAAAATAAAGACTATCTAACATTGGGTTGTCTAGATTAGGTCTTAAAACTAAGTATTACATCCATCAAAGAATAGAGCTTTATATGAAGGGTTAGTGAGGGATGTACAGACCCAGTATAAAAATATCAAGTATTTTTGGTAAATTGGTCTCCATACATTTAATGACCATTTTAATAATGGAATTCTATGATTTGTGGAGGAAAAAAAGTTTTGTATCTTACTAGGCTTCTAGACAATGACTTACTGAATCTATCAACTATCTTCATATGCTCGACATTTAAAAATATTCTGGATTTCCTACACTTTTGCATTTTTAAAGTTTACCAAGTGAAGATAAGGACTGATCCTTCCCTTACTTATAGAACTACCCTTTGTGTGTCTACCCTAGAATGTGGCATGTGCAAAGAGTAAGTAAAAGCAAACATCATATTGGCATTCATAGTTCTCATTCTATAGATTTAGAAAGACACACATGGCCCAAAAGAGCATTTAGATATACAAGTGGTGAATGCTGTTAGTTCCCTGCCTACCTAGAGAGCATTTTACAGCTGTGTCAAGCAATATTCTTCTACATATATTAATGGTTGCCCAATAACCACGCACATCTCAGACTATTGCCTTTGGCCTATGCTGGAGCTCACTGTGTATAGAACCTATGAGAGCAACTCTCAGTAAATCATGCTCATTACCAAATGTTGACCAAAAGGGTGTTACAGAGGCACTCTCTGGAAGAATGTGGGACCAAATATGTAGTAGATAAGCTTTTCTCCATCATATTTTTTGTTTCTCTTTTGTATCTTGTCTCACTCACTTTCATTGTCTTCCTAAAATTATCTTCACAAAAACCCATCACCGTTTTGACATTACTATTAGGGGACTCAACTTCTAACAATGTATAATTGCTATTCCACCCACTTATGCTCTACATGTGCATATTCCTTATAGAGCATATCTCAGGTGAAATTCAATTTGTACAGTGAAAAGAAGGACTTCTTATGCTAAAATGCAAAGGATGTTTAGGTACTTAGCACAATGAGGTCAGGAAAGTGTTCAGATGAAGAACATCTTTGCCATACAATTAAATGAAGAAATATAACAATAATATTGAGAGAGAGTGATTGGATATGAGATCACATCACAGACACTAACAATTGGTGCCACAAAAGGCAAGAGAGTAGAGCAGGTAAAGTGTCAACTCTTCAAGCTACAAGAAAGCATCCATATTCAAATTCAAAAGCATCCATATTCAAAAGAGAGCAACCATATTCAAATCGAAAAGGACTTAGACAGACTTCTTAGTTTAATCATTTTTTGATACTTTATAACTTACATGTAAAGGATTGTCATCTTTAAAAAATTTTTTCATAGTAATTACAAAGCTATTAATAGGAGATCAATCATTGATTAGGTGAGGTTTACAGTGACTCATGTTTTCAGTGAAACTAACATTCTGAAATCCAATAGGAATTAAAAGAGTGGCCTAGTAAAAGTTCTATCAGTCTGTTTTCTACTACTCTGATGAACTACAGTGTGCAGGAAAACTTATAAAGACAAAAAGTTTATTTAGCTCATAGTTGTGGTTGTTAAAACACACAGTGTAGGATTTGGCAGTTCTGGTGAGGACCTCTTCCCTGGATTGCATCATGTTGAGAATGTGTGTGAAGGAAAGATCACACAACTAACAGGAATGCAGAGAAAGGTTGGAGTCCTATAATTCTTTCTAAGGATATTCCCACAATGACCTAAACACTTCCACTCTCAAAGCTCTTCTCCTTCTCAATGCATTGTGCCAGAGGACCAACCTCTCAACCCATGAATCACTGGGGGACAAAGCATCGTCAAAGCAAAAACTTGCCTTTGTATTCAAGAGGCACACTTGCCTAGTGTGTAATGATCCAAAATCACCTGCAGACTCACACACTTACCAATAGTTTCACGCTAAGTTATTCTGTTTAATATTCAATCCTTTATCACTTTTGTTAAGGCCATGGATAGCGCTTTGCTAGGCAATTGGAATACAAATACCCTATATGTTCCTGTTGTTATAACTCACAGGCAAATTATAATATTGCTAAAGAAAATTTTCTGAACTTGTAGAGAGGATTATACACTATTAAAAATAAGATTTTGAAATACCATGACTTAAATTTTTGGTATTTGTTGTCTAAAAACAAGTGTGTACCTGGCCATGTTGTGAATATAGCACTATATTATAGGTAGAATTGTAATCATCTACATAATGTGATATTGCTGATTTAATCATACAAACCAGTATTTAAATGTTGATTAAAATGAACAAGTAAATGACCAGTGATATTGAGCATGTCTTCATGTATTTATTTGCTATTTTTCTTTCTTTTCTTTTTTTTTTGGGGGGGGGATTGAACTTATGATGGTGTGCTTGCAAGGCAGGTGCTTATGCTGCTGAGCTAAATCTCTGACTATACTTCTTTATCTGTGAAGTGTGCATTCATCTCAGATGCCCATTTTTGGAGAGGATCTTTGAATTTGGGGACCTGATGTTTTTCAGTTCTTTATATGCTCTAGATAGAAGTCCTTTGTCTGAGGGACAGCTGGTTAAAATTCTTTCCCATTGTGGTGGGTTTTCACTTCACTCTGTTGATGATTTCTTTTGAAGTACAAAAACTTTTTAATAAAATGAGATATCACTTGTTGATTCTTTGAAGTACTTCCCATGCAGTGTGTTTGCTTCATGAACTCTTTGCCTACACTTATGCCTTCAAGATTTCTATCTACCTTGGACTCCAGTAGATTTAATGTTTCTCTTTTTTAGGAAATGCAAAGTAAAACAACGTTGAGGTTCCATCTCACTCCAGAAAGAATGGCTACCATCAAGAAGTGCACTGATAACAAATGTTGGCAGGGCTTTGGGGAAAAAGGAACACTTCTCCATTGCTGGTGGGAGTGTAGACTGTTGCAACCACTGTGGAAATCAGTGTGAAGATTCCTCAAAAAAACTAGGATTGGAAGTCCCATTTAATCCAGTTATTCCCTTTCTGCATATTTTCCCAGAAAAATTGAAAACATCATGCCACAGTGATATATGTGCACTCATGTTTTGCAGAACAATTTTTAATAGCTAAATCTTGGAAACAACACAAAGGTCCATTAACTGCAGAATGGATAAAAAAGATGGGGCATTTTTATACAATGGAGTATTAGCTCTAAAAAAGGATAATCTTGAGGCTTTTGTAGGTAAATGGAGGCAACGTGGGCATACTTATAAGTGAAATAAATCAAACTCACATTTATAAATATCAGGTTATCTCTGTAGTACAAAAATAATAAAAATAAAAGGCTGAAAGCATAATAAGGTTCAAAATGTACAATAGATACTGTAATAATAAAAGGAAAAGAATGTGATAAAAAGGAAAGAACAACTGGGATAGGGGAAAGGAGAAAAGTGATAAGGAAAAGATATATAAATATATATGTGTGTGTTGGTAAACATAACAATATGTGTGTATTTGTATGCAAATACAAAACTATAATATTAACCTCTGATATTTCATCAAGAAGAACAGATTGTGCTGTCATTGTTTATTTATTTATCTTTTATTTAAAGAGGAAAAAAAGCATGTAAAAGGTAGAGATAATACAGAATGTCAAAAAAAAGATAAACACCAAGAAATCACTAGTTGATAAATTACATATTGTCCTCTTAAAAATAGTTGTTCAAGTTACAAAATTAAAGCAAACAAAATAGATATTCAAATAGTGAGACAGTGAACATCTCTGCATGCATGAGTCTCTACATGTATTTCTATCCTTTCTGTATTAGAGGGAAAAACAAAACATAGCAAGACAAAACAAAATAAATTCCTATAAAAATGAAAACAAAAAGTCATATAAAACTGCAGTACAAGGTGATCTACAATGATTACTGTGTTGTTTCTTATTATCTTCAATAGAATTGTCTATATCATCAGTAATAATTGAATATAGCAGTATAATTGAGTATAGAAGTACATAACTATTAGTAAAAAATATCGTAGACAGTATAAAACTTCAAAGGCAGGTAATAATCAAACTAGAGTGGATATTCTAGTGAATCTTGTCATCTTCAGTGCAGTTGCCAATACTCTCAGACTTGATACTATCAATCATAACAGCTTTGAATAAAATCTATCAATAAAAAGCAGCGATCTAACAAACCAGATTCAATTATGATCACTCATGGTAAAATAGTGTAGGTTATACAGAGCTTTAGATTAAGTTAATAGGAAATTAAGGATGATTACCATACTATATCCTGTTATTTTCAGGATAACTGTCTGTGCCCTCAAATCTAGTACAGGTAGAATGACTGGAACAGAATATAATACATCTAAGCAGAGTGGTGTGAGTAATGTGGGTTTTAAATCCTGGTGCACTACTAATAATATAATGTATCAAGGCCATCTATGTTAGAGATTCTAGCCATCCTTCTCTGCCTCATTTCTGCTATGCTATTTTTCTGCCTTTGTTTGTCTAGTTTTCTCCTTCATTCTACTGCCTGCCCCACTCATTGAGGCCTTTCTGCCACTGTTCCTAAAATCCTGGTATTTTTTTCCCTCTCTCTAGAATGTCCTTCACTATTCTCTATAGGTTTGGATTTGTGGTGGTCACAAATTCTTCCAGTTCCCCTTTGTCATGGAAGCATCTTGGTTCTCCACTAATTTCTAGTGACAGCTTTGCTGGGTACATCAATCTGGGCTGGAGGTTATTTTCTTTCAGGGCTTGGAATACTTTGCTCCAAGCTCTTCTTGATCTGATGATCTGTGTGGAGAAGTCAGCCATGATCTTGATGGGCTTATCTTTATAGGTAATCTGTTTCTTTTCTCTGATGGTTTTTAATATTCCATTTTTGTACTGAATTTCTGGTGTCTTGATTATTATATGTCTGGGTGTAGCTCTGTTTTTGTTGTAGGTGGCTGGAGTTCTGTATGCCTCACATAACCAAATGTCATTTTCTTTTTCCATGCTTGGGAAGTTTTCCTTAATTATTTCTGTGAATAGCCTTTGTAATTTGCCTGTTTGTATTCCTGCTTCTTCATTCACATTTCTTATTTCTTATTCTTAAATTATACATTTTCTTTTTTATCTTCTAGCCTTTGTATTGTTACTGCCTGTTTCCTTGTTATTTTTAAGAGATCTACCCTTTCATGATCACATGGTAAACTTGTCTTCAAGTTTTGATAATCTATCCTTAGTTTCCATTAAAAAGTTTTGCTAGCTTTCAATGGAGTTTTTAATTTCCTGGTTATCTCTTTGAATCTGCTTTGTGTATTCTATATTTTCTTCATATTCTTTATCAAATGTTTCTCTCTTTTTTGTGTGTTGTTCCCTTCTTCTATGTCTTCCTGAGAGATGCTTAGCATTTCTTTTATTACTCTTCTCATACCTTGCTTTACCTGATTTAATATTTCAGTTTTGAGCTTGTCTACAAGATCCCAAATATATCTCTTAATGTCTATTGAAGCCATGTCTAATGTTGCATGTTTGCTGCCCTCAGTCTCCCTGTATCAGTGCTCTCAGGGTTCTGGGCTGGGGGCCTCCTTTTGCCTCTCTCTCCTATTATGGTCCCAGCCTCCTCCACACAGGTGTACAGTAGAGGTCCCAGCCCCCTTCCCTGTTGGCCATGGTTCCTCTGAAGCATGCTAGTGAGGGAAATCCACCCTCTCCTGCCTGCTCTTGTCACTGAGGTATAAACAGCAGCTGCATATGATGGCCCCTCCCCACTGGGCCAGCCAAACTTCATGGGCCTTCACCAGGTTAGTGCATGCTAAGCACAGGGAATTGAATATGGCATGTCTCATTGGGTCCCGGCCAGGGGCATGACCCAGTCCAAGCAAATCCCACAAATCTGCTCTGAGGAAGAAACAACCAACTGAAGTCACTGTCACTCCTAGTTTAGGCTCCTCCTGCCCGATTCCAACATGTTGCCCATTTGGTCGCGCCCTTCCCATGGAGGGGGTCTCATTCCCAGCACTGATAGTGAATTAATGAAGGTCACTATGCTGGCTCCACTCTCCGTTGGGCTCACCAATCCCTGACTTCAGCACGGCTGAGGCTCTTGTCAGTGACGGCAAGAACGAGTTTTGGCAGCTCTGCTGGCTGGTGCGAATTTGCAAATTCAGGCCAGTGCAAACTTGGCCGGTTGCAGTGAAAATGCTGTCTCCTATAATTTTAGCTGTTCCAATTGTATCCCCGAGACTATGTGTTTGAAGGGCTTTCTTACATTTTAATTTCTTCCTGTGTGAAGGGGATCCATCTCCCGCTGTCTGGGTCTCTCCAGGATGTTCTATTCTGGCATATGAGCTGTTTCTCCTGGGAGGCTTTTTCTGTTTGATTATTTTTGTACCTAGACCTTGTAATCTGAACAACTACTTCTAAGATAGCAATATGCAGTATGTTAACTAGTGTTAATTTCCTACTTTTTTAAAAAAAATTCTGTAGCATTTCTATCCTTTTTTTCTGTTTTGCTTTTTAAAATAAAAAATAAAATCACCTTATTGAATGAAGATATTGAACAAATAAAGAAAATAAATTTTATTCTACAGAACATGGTATCTGTCAGGAGTATCCCCTGAAGGTATTCTAAAATTATTTTTTATAATGTTCTTATACATAGTAGCTACAAAAGCTATCTCCTATAACTGCATATAACACATTGATCTACCATTTATCGATATCTTTCTATCCAAATATACCCAATAACAGAGCCACAAATTCCTGGCACTCACAGACTCCCTGGTTAGGAGAGCTTCCTGAATCCTTACTTCAACCAGGACACCTTTGAAGTCAAGCGCTTGACTGAAAAATCACCCTGGAAATGGATCTTTTCATTTCCTGGTCTTTAGTGGTTGGGTAACTTCCATTTATTTGAAGACATCTTGAATCAGAGAAAAAAGTGACCTCACGGTGCTCCTCCTGCCAAGTCCCAGCTCACAGAATCAGTGATCATAGTTTAATGGTTTTTTAGCACAATAAAAAATTTAGGACATTTGTTTGTACAACAACATTCTACTTTTAATTTTTGTTGGTATTTTCAAACAAAGTTCAATTTAATACTTTTATGAATTTCTTCTGTTAAAACAAATATTCACAGTGCAATATATAAATAACAAACTTTATTGGAAGATGTTTCTAATCTTTTCCTAATAATGTCCAAATAATACATGGTTTGACATACCATTAATAAAGAGGCAGACAGAAGGAAACATCACCAGTGTATGAATGGGCTAGCAAATACTAAGTATGATACAGTAGAATTCCACCTTACGGAGGAATTAAATGGAAAGGAAGATTTATAGAAAATCTGGTTACAAGATACAAAAATGAAAAGTCCATATCAGTACAAAATAGGAAAAAGTTGACAAGTGATCCTGAAAACTGGCCTAAAATCAATAAATTCATGCTGAGGTCTTTACACTGTCTTGACCTGTTATAAACACAGAGTACAAAAAACGATGGAATTATAAAACAAGGTCATTTATCAAATGATATAGGTGTAGCAGAATATCTTCCAATCTCTTTCCAATTCCAGTTTTATATGCTGACTCAGAATAATCTGTCTGCAATATAATATAGCATAGAATACAGTATAGGATAATAGTTCAAAAATTATGTATACTATCATGTTTCAGAGAGAAATGGAAGTACAGATGTTTTATCAGTAAAGTTTTCAATCTTTCTGCATACAGACACTTGAACAGACATTTCAAAACATGGTTTTTTACTTTTCCTTAATGTATATCATTCCCTATGTTCCTATTTTAATGAGACAGACTGACAATGACATATCCTATCCTTAGAAATAATTGCATATCTCATTTTAACCATTCTAATACACAATTCATAAATCATTTTTTTCTTTGTGGCCAATATGATGTTATCAATCACCATTGATAATCTATTAGCATGTGAGTATTTCGGTTAAAGTAATTATTACTTGTCATTCTCACACAAATATTGTATGTGGTTAATGTCTTACCTGGTGGCATTTCTGCCTGGTAAATATAGGAAAGAACACAAACTGAAATCAAAGAGATAATAAACTAAAACTCATTATTTATTATGGAATGCTGATTCAGCAAAAACTTGATATGTGAAGTCAATTTTTTTATTCTCAAACTTACTTTGTTGTCAAATGAATGAGTTTACTTTCAAATTTATCATAGCTTAAGCATATAACACAGGTAAATTGCAAACCTATACTGAATCTGAAACTGACTTTTCACATATCAGCCATTTGATAAAGTAATCTGCTAGTTTGAAAAAAATGATAAAGTTTACACACGGAATTACAAACAAATGATTCCACCTATGTAACCTGAATTTCAAGAATTTCGTTACCTTATTTTCTACTTTTGAGTTCAAATTGACAACAAAGCCTGAAAGATATATTTAAGAAAAATTAATGTGAGATTAATAGAACTTGTACTGATTCCAAGTCCTTTCTATCTGTCTCAGAAAACACACTAAATCATTCTGAATTGATTTTTCTGTACAACACAGGAAATGATATACATCAGTTCTACAATTTTAAATTTCAAAGGTGATAAGCTTTAAAGGCCTCATATAATTTTAAGACGAATCTATTCAGGATGAAAACCACAGTAAGGCAACAGGCACTATTTTACCCATTCCACTGAACAGACTATAACAAGGGACAGAATCCAAACACATTGTTTATTGACAACAGGGTACTTTCACCCAGCAGGACTCAGTTTCTTTCTATCTCTCCATCTAATGCCAAGGAAATAAAAAATCATGTTTGTGTTGCTGCAGATGCCTGACTTTTGGTGAGATAGTACCAAAAGAATATGACATCAGAGAAAACTAGAGCTGTGAAATTATACTTTTATAAGATACAATTTTATTAAAACTATATGCTAAAATTTAAGTCTTAACCTAGATGAAGTTCAGATACCATCTTCCAAGTTGTTTCATCTAGTTGGTTGTGGATAGTTGAGGGATTGAGCTACTGGGTGAAGCTGCTGAAAGAAATGAGATAAATAAAGGATCACAGCTTATGATATGATAAAAAATACCTGTGATAATTGGAATCATGCAGGTTTAGTCATAGATTCTGGAACTGTAATCTAAATGTGTAAATCTGAACGGCTTACTGATCATTCTTTTTAAAACTGAATGTCTATATGTCATCCAACATATGAGATTCCAAGCCTATGACTGCCACTATCTCTTGCTCTGAGAGTTATCAAACACTTCGCCCAAACATTCACCCAAATTTTTTATTTATGCTAAACATCCTGATTCTGGACATGAACCATACATTTCTATTTGTTGCTTGCTAACCATAGTAGACTAAACACTTTACTCATGTGTGATTTTGAAAAAGAAATAGTGATTTGCAAATGTCATTTTTAACAAATTGCAAAGAACATATAAGGTAGAACAGTAGTGAATCTCCAAGTCTGTCTCCCCCGAAGCAAATATTAAAAAACTTTGAGAAAATTCTACTGGAAGAAAATTCATCATAGTCACATTATTAGAATATAACACAATATGTTGCTTTAAATCTTACTTTTTGGATGATAATACTTCAAAATAACTTTATCACGACATCTAATATATTTTCAGTAATTAATGATATATAAAAACAAATTTCTTGAGTGTCTTAATTTTGACATTTTTAAAAAAAAGATCAGTAAGAAACACACATATTTCCTCTAGCTCTGAGCCACAAACACCAAGTTATTTTGATATACATTTGATCAAACTGTGAGTGGAGATTGAATTTATGTGGGTGACAAAGTGATGTTGGACAGTGAGTTCTCCTTAACTGTTGTTTCATAAAGGCCTTCTGCACAAGGGAGAAGAATTAGGTAGAAAAACCTACAATTTCAAAATGCCATGGTTTGTTTATCAAATAGCAAAAATTTAACGAAACTTGCCAGATCTCGAGTTTCTCATACTGTTAAAAAGGAGAAGGGTGAAACCTGCTCTTATTCAAAAGAAACTTGAAAGTTGAGGAATATCATTAGAGTTGATATATCTGGAAAAGTAGTAGTGTCTAAAATTTATGCAGAACTATTTAAAATGAACAGTAAAATAAATAATATAATTAGAAAATAGATAAAAATATGAAAAAAGTTTTTATGCAAGAGGTTAATATTTGTTAAATATTCAAATAAGAAAAAATTTTAACATTATGAGCATTTAGGGAAAAGAAAACCATACTACAATGAGTTAATACTGTGTTAGAATTACTAAAACCAAGAAATGGTGAAGGCCAAGAAAAATTAGATCATTCTTTAACTGTAGGAGAGTAAGTGAAATGACATAGCCACACTGGGTATAAATTTGAAAGTTTAAACAAACTCTGGGATATCCAAATCACAGAGAAATAGTCATTAATGGAAAAAAAGCATACAAATAATATATGCAGCAATGTGGGTAATCTTAGAGAATTAGTCTCATTGAAAAAAATCTAAGCTTCAACACTATTTCTTCTATATTCCATTTATATAGCCTTCTTGAAACTACAAAATTAAAGAAACAGGAACATTTTCATGATTGCAACAATTTTATAAAGGAGAAGTACAAAGCCACATATTGTGGTGGGATACAGAGATTCTGTATATTAAGTTCTTCACACCAATAATCTAGTAGCACTATTTGTGCAACACATTATCATGAGGGAAAACTGGGTAAAGTCTAAGTGGAATCAGTGCATTATATTGAACAGAAGATAAAATTACTTTAAAATAAAAGAGTAAATCATAATAACCCATATATTGAGGAGCTTCCCTGTTGTTCTACTACTTATTTTCTGCATTGCAGCCTGCTGGAGTAATCCCAGAGCCAGAACAAATCTATTTCTTTAAATTGTGAATGTAAGCTATTGTGTCCAATAAGAAACCTGACAGTCATGATCAGGGTTTACTAGAGTCAGATGTTTTCAGACAACAGATTCAACACAGGACACAAAAATCTATAGGATTGTCTTATAATGCTTACCCAGAAACTCAAAAGCAGAAGAGTGCAAGAGATGTGTCCATGCACTAGAGACTAGAAGAATCCAACCAGGGGCCTGGATCCCATGCCAATGTCCTGACAGAGTCCAGCAGAAGGCCTGGAGCCCACAGTAATGCCTCATGCAAATCAGTGTCAAGGATCTACCCTGGAAAGGCCAAGTTGTGGAAGCTAGAATGTTTGCAACCACAAGGTGAAGGATCTATGTCAGAATACTGAGGTATCTGCAGCGGAGCCAGCAAGAATTGCTCAAGGGGAAGATCAGAGCTCTCTGAAGAGTATAGCTGCCATTGAGAGATACAAAGGACTGAAGTTTCTCTGATGAGGATAAAGCTGAGTTTGCAGCTGGATAATCAGTTTCAGCAAGCTTCTCCAGGAGAATCAATGGCTGCAATCTTTCCCTCCTGGTCTTCTTTTATACCATTCTGGTAACAATCCTCAGGTGGGTAACACCCAGAACTACTCTGAATCAATTCAGGTGGGTGTTCCCTCTCAAGGTGACCATTAATTAACCCACCTACTATTGAATCCAGTCCTGTTCTTAGAGTCTTGATGAGAATTTTGGTGTATATATACCAGGAGTCTCATATGTATTATACTAATTTTATTCTCTTTATGATTTTAAGATTTTTTCCTCTTCTTAATTTTCAGTAGCCCTGTTATATATTACATTCAAGCATATATTTCGAACATAAATGTTATACGATGCAGAAGGGAGTGATTTGGAGCATGGTCTTATGAGATCTGTTGATCACATATGATACAGACAGAGCAGCTGTGGCGAAGAGCCAGTGCACTCCCTTTACTTGGCTCACTTCTAAGGACTGTTTGCTTCTGGCAGTTCCTCAGTGATAATAAAGCTGATTCATTTGGAGTTAAATAAATTCTTACATATAAATAAACTCCTTTTAGTAGAAATGTTACCCTTGAACCTTTTTGATATTTAGAAATGGCTAATATCATATGGGCACACATATTTTTCTCAAGGTTTATATATACAGTTCTGAACCACAGAAAACAATTGAACATTTAATTATCACTATTATTGCTGGTTCTGCAATTGTTTTATGTGTTTAATTTTGTCCTACACTCCTGGCTAGACTGTCCCTTTACTTCACACTTTATGTGTCCTTCTATCTTTCAAGATATTTATTGCAGAATTGGACAGAACAATGGTTCCATTAATCCCAGGTTCACTGTCAGGGATGTTGGGTATTTCCAATGATATTTCTACAGAATCAAGCAAGTTCAGGGTTCAATGATATCTTATTAGTAGTATTTTAGTTTCACTGGGTCCTTGCAATGACCTGCAGAAGATCCTTCATTAATAAGGCAAAATCACACATTCAAAACACAGATCTCAACAATATCGACTCTGTGATCAATGTGACATTGAAGAATTCATGGAAACCAGGATGCTAGGAAAGTTTGTGTGAGGAACCATAAGCATAGACATTTTACTGGGTTGCTAAAGATCATATCATATGCACTTTCTACATTATAGCTATATCAAAAGCTATCCTGGCTTTTCTGAATAATTATCTTTGGATTTGCTGATATGTGAGGAATCAACATTGCCTGAATCCACATGATATGACGATTGCTTGATGGCCATGGTGTTTTAAAGGTTATTGTGGAGCATGTGTTCTTAAGACAAACACATCGTTTTTATGACTATTTTTATAATAGGATGTCTAATACAGATATTCCTCATTTAATGACCTACATGATAACAACTGTTTGGATTTATCCCTGAGGCACACTGTTTGGACTTATGACCTGCCATCATTTTTTTGTAGAGTTCTGTTCATCTTGGTGACAGAGCCTCAATATCTTATTTTTGCAAAGCATATTTTGTTTATGCAGTATGCAATGATTGCTGATTGTACTGTACAGTACAGTACAATTTCTCTTACATGTTGCAGTACTGGGCATAAGAGTTACACAAATAACAGGCAAGTCATCAAGATGGAGTTTCCTTTGCCTATTTCTTTATTCTGGATATTATAATATAAATACTATGAACAGTTCCTCATTTAGTGACCAATTCATTTAATGACCTACTCTCAGGACTGCAACCTGGTTGTAAAATTATATTACAATTTACTTCAAATGTTAAAAAATTAAACTCAATTTTTCTCAATAGCCAGTGTGAATAGGCATTATGCTGATTGCTGTAAATATGAACCCTTCATTTGTGTTCTTTGCAAATAGGTCCTTACTGCCCACATTGTGCTGAGAAAATATCTAGATCTGGACTGTACTAGTGAACATATAGACAAACACTTTACCACTATGAAACAAATCTTCTCAAAGGGGAGACAAGTAGCAAATAAGCAAATGTAAAACATTACTGTAGCCAGAAATATATATATAAAGAAAAAAAACTATGTAAGGAAATAATGATTATCTCTCCTTTAAAGATCTGACAGTCTGCAGGGTGAAATAGATTTACAAAAGTAAAATGAATGTTCCGATTGTATTAGAATGTAACTATAAAGTAATGTGGAAAAGTAGAGAAGAACATTTGCTAGTTGTGTGGTGAGAGGAGCATTAATGAGAGTATTAGAAATGTTGCATTATGAAGACGTGAAGATGTTAACTGAGGGGAAATGAGAGTTCAGTCTGCAGGGTCAGGCTGAGAAAGGACAGGGGTGTTTCTCAGCAAGTAATGAAGGGCTATGAACTCATCCTTTTAGGGGGCCACTATTTATCTTGCAGATGTATAATCTGAGTACTGTATTGTGTGCTAAGGTATAATTTACTGTTGATGGTATGTTTTTGTATCGTGCCTTAAGTTGAACATCTAAGCTCTTAGCCATCTGAATTTATGAATAAAATTTTATCATTATTTTTCTATGGATAGAGCCTTCAACCTACAGGGTATGAGTTCACTTCATTTTGAATAGCCAAATATATATCCAGAATTTTATGCTAGAATTTCTATTGCCAAAGAAATTAGATGTCCACTGCTATTTGACTTGATACACTTTTACAGACATATCTAGATAGTTACTGAGTTACCATTCCTATGTATATGAAACTAAATCTAACACTGTTATCACTTAGAGGGCATAGAATTTACATGAGTTCTTGTTCAGTCTAATCTAATATGTCATTATTCAGATTTAACTAATGAGGAAAACAGACTCTGAGAAAATAATCATGGTCCTGATTATAGAAATAATAGCTTCTGCTTATTGAATGATCAGTATGTATCATTATTCTCCTGAGCATTTCATAAATGTAATTACACTTAATGCTTACCACAGGCAAACATTGCTATATCTATTGCATACTTTAGAATGCTGAACTGTAACTTGTCCTGTGTCATTGAACTAGACAATAACAGAATATGACATCAAAGCCAAGGTTATCTGGCTTTTAAAAAAAAACCTTCCTGATTCCAGGAGAAAGACCAGAGTGTAATATCACATCTGTCATGGTATTATGCCAGATCTCACATAGGGACATTTGAGGGCCATTTTTGTACCTTAAGAAGAGGGATAATGCTAAGGTTCAGAATGAGCAGTAGGAAGTGTGGAGATTTGGGTATCCTGATGTTATGCCTCAGTCTTGAAAAGCTCACCATTTACACAGCATGATGTTGTACACTTTGCTACCATGACCTATGTTGTCTAAGAGACATGCCCTCACTTTCTCTTTTTCATGTTACTGTCTCTGTCTTTGACACTTCAGCCAGAATACATGTATGATACAGAGCATATAAAACACTAATTATATAGATTGGTTTATTTGGCTAGTAGGGCATGCTGAGCCTTGCACAGTTTTTAGATGGGTTTCCTTTCTGCCTTTCACTGTGATAGACAGACATTGCCTGAAAAACAAAACAAAACAAACAAACAAACACTAAGATGATTCCTACTTAAATCTAGGGGAAAAAGTTTTTTCCCCTTTTTTCCTTCTGTAGTCAGTAAGCTAATTTCTATTCAGTATAATTATTATAAAGGATGATTTCATCATTTAATTATTTCCTTTCCACCTTTATCCCATTCTGTTACATTCATTTATGTCCTTGGAGATAAAAGTTGAATAAATGCTAATCAGCTATCATGGACCAGCCCTCTTCAGGCTTCTCTAAGTAAACCACCAAATTTTTATTAAAATAAGTAGTATATATATAAAACACTTGCAGCAATAAAATGATGCTTTCATTAGCGAATAGAATGAATATGTGAATAAAGGAACAATGCATGCTCTGGTGACTGAATGAGTATCAGGTTGGCAGCCAGGAGCAGTGAGGAAGCCATTGCTCCTGGGTTGAAACTCATTCCTGACATGGATGCTCCCCATCCAACCACCTGGGTCATGTCTGTGTGCCAGGAGCCAGCCACAGGTGGCGTGGGCTTCCTCGTGTAATCTTTCTAAATGCTTCCTCATCTGCCACTGCCTGTGCTTGTTCCTGGTGTGAGCAGCCTCTCTCTCCGGCTGTGATCATTTGCTTGTGGACATGCTGTTTTCCTGCTTGTCAAGTAGACGAGCATTACCACACTTGCATAAAATGAATAATCAGCACTTTGAGAAGTCATTTTTTGCTCCTAAAATGAGTTTATTATGGGTTTATTTTTCATTGCCTATCAAACAGCTGTTGCCTGCTCTCAAAGGGACTTTCTGCACTTCCCAGTCACTCTGGCTGGGTGCATTGCCAGATGCTCAGGCTCTCTGCAGAGCTGCTGCTCAATGCCAGGGAGGTGAGTGGATGAGCTTCAGCACCAGGCAGGGAATCAAAGTGTTGCTGAGCACGGTGGGACAGGGGGTGGCTGCTACTTCAACATGGAAAAATGAAAACAAGTACGGAACAGATGCAGACAAGTTCCAACCGCTGTGGAAGCAGCTTGCTGCAGTAGGAAGAGCATCCGATTTGGAATTAAAGCGGCCCGTGTTGAATTCCCTAATGCGCCGCTTTCAGGTTCTGTGAGTTGAACTCCTTACCTCATCTCAGAATTGTAAATAGCAGCGCTGCTGTCTTCCTGTTACTGTATGACTTAAATATGACCTTGAAGTATACCCGAAGATCAATAAACACAGGCCAACCCACTTTTCCTAGCCAATGTTAAGATGAATGATTAGAATAAGCCAATTTAACCACCTTCTTTATTAGTAGTATGTGACAGATGTCTTAATTACCTATCTATATGTCTACGCAGCTTTCTATGGATCTACTTAGCGGTCTGTGAATCTACCCATATACAGATAGGTACTTGTCCATAGACCTAGAACTTCAATACTTACAATGACTGAATTCATGCACTCATTACAATGAATATCAGTTTCCAGGTAATTTTGAAGTTTTTGTTTGTCTGTTTGTTTTTGTAAACATTGTCACAGTGCACATTTTCACACACACATTTTTTGGTGAACTTATGTGATAAACACTAAGAAAAGTATTTAAAAGGCGATTTGAAGACCGTAAAGTTTATAATGCTGTATTTCATTTCACAGAGCAATTGTTGTTTTCAAAAGATTTGGCCACGTGCATTGTCACTGCGATAGTTTGACTCCTTAATGTCTTTGCAAAGATTTTTGAGCTGAGGATTTGTTCACCAGCCCAGAGGACTATTAGGCAGTGTGACGATCTGCAGAAAATGTGACTGAGTAGAAGGAAGTCAGCTCACTGGGGCATGATCTGGAACATCATATTGGGATCTGTCCCCGCTTTTTCTTCTGCTATGTCACAGGTTTGAAGGAAAAGGAACCAAAAGATTATCAGATTAAATCCTCTAAAACACTGGTCCAAAATAATCCTTTTTCTTTTTTAAATTTTTTAAGTTGATCATCTCAGATATATATATATATATATATATATATATATATATATATATATATATAGTCTTTTTGAGGCAGGGCCTTATTAAGCAGTTCAAACTGGCCTTGAACCCCCTTTGTAATCCACGTTGGTCTGGAACTGGCAATAATCCACCTGCCTCAGCCTCCTAAGCACTGGAATTACAGGTGTGCACCACCATGCCTGGCTCAGATACTTGTTATAGTAACAAAAAGCTAAGTAACACTGACAAATAATATGAGATGACGCTTACACACTCCCTGATAACCACTTGTCATAATATAAATTTTATTTATTTTTCACTATCTTTGTGAGTAAAGTTTTATTGGCACATTGTTGTGATAAATTTTAAATACTACTTTATTTGTAATTTTTATTAGCTGCACATATATTTAACACACTACTTGGTTATTTACCTCTTTTTTCTATAGATTGTTTACAGAGCGGGTTATCACTGTAGCATCCTTTGTGATCTTTTCTTTTCTTCTGGATTCAGTATGAAGTGATTTTAGAACTACATTAGAAGGAAGACTTGACTCCTGGGCAGAGTATGTTACTTCTCAGCAAAACTCTATGTGAAACCGCATTGCTCCACTTTCCTTATAACTGAATAGACTTAGAGCAGAAATACACACATCACGATAAGCCACAGGTATGTGACAATTATAATTAATTGCCCATATTAAAATAATATCAAGGTGCAGTTGCTGCAGCCAGGATTGAATGCTAATGAGAGATTACCCAAGTTAACCCAAAAGTAGCTGCGGTGTGTGTGTGTTTACGTGTATATGTATGTATGTCTATGGATGGGCATATGTGTAAACAGTGTCCTTGTGAACACAGATGTGTAATAACCAATTTATATGCATTTCTATGACATTATATAATCTTCTGTGTTTCCCCAGGTTCTCTAATCACAAAATTATTTGTAAACTCAGGGATGTTTCCTGAATGCCTGCTTTAAAATTTGAGTTATTAAAAAATACTATAAACTAACACTCTCATGCTCACCTAGACTCTCAGACTAAGGCAGGAGGTTCACATGTGCTTAGGAAGCTCAGACCAAGCTAGATAATATAGTGAGACCCACTGTAAAAAATACTGCAGAGATGAAGCAAATCAAACAAACAAAACACAGTGATTTCAGAATCAAAGAGGTCTAATGTCATATCCCAAAGTTGTTCTGTGATCTGTGAAATTTTGAGCCAGATAGTCAGTTTATTCAAGGCCTTCTTTGCTTAGCTATAAACAAAGAATGGAGGTTTCTCTGTCATAATATTTTGGTAAGGGTTAATAGAGTTAATAAATGTAAAGATTAGTGTTTATGGTTGATGTTCAGCAGGAGAAATTCCCTTTACTTCTTTATAGCTGATTTTATCTATATTATTTGTTCTGATCACACATAAGGTCAGCCAAACAGATCATTTGAATGCCAAAATAAGGCTGCATGTGTAGTTATAAAGCCCAAAGTATCTATAGTGATGTTTCTGTCCTTGTAAGTGATCAGTATATCTCTATAATGATGTTTCTTTCTTCCCACAACAAATACAGAATTAAATGCCCTTTTTCCTTCCTTTAT
>PVLA01012779.1:0-41707 GCA_004027455.1 Hydrochoerus hydrochaeris | reverse complement strand
ATTTATCTGAACTTCACTTCCATTACCTATGTTTGGGAAGTTTTCCTTAATTATTTCTGTGAATAGACTTTTTATTTCATTTGTATTTGTTGCTGCATCTTCATTCACATATTTTATTCTTAGGTTATAAATCCTCTTGTCATCTTCTAGCCTTTGTATCATTGCTTCCTGGTTCCTTGTTATTTTTAAGAGATCCTTCTGTCCATGATCATATGTTGCAAATCTATCTTCAAGTTTTGAAAGTTTGTCTTTAGTTTCTGTTAAAAGGTTTTGCCAGGTTTCAATGGAGTTTTTAATTTCCTGATATTCTTTTTGGATCTATTTCATATATTCTAGATGTTGTTTATATTCTTCATCAAAGGCTTCTCTCCTTTCTCTGGGTTCCTCTATTCTTTCATTTGTGTCTACTTGAGGATTACCCAGGACTTCTTTTATTAATCTTATACCTTGCTTCACCTGAGTTAGAATTTCAGATTTAAACTCGACGATGAGGTCACGGATGTATTTCTTTATTTCCAATGAGGCTGTCTCTTACATTACAGGTTTGCTGCTCTCAACATCCTCTGCATTTACCTCTGTTGGACTCACTTTCCCTGGTTCCGCAGTTGGGGACCTTTTGCTCTTTCTCTGTCTTGTCATGTTTCTGGCCCCCTTCAGACAGGTAGGTGGTGGAGGTCTCTGGGCCTTTTGTTTTGCTTACAGTTGTTCTGCAGTGCACTTGCTAGGGAAGTACTGCCCCCCAGTCCACAGAGGATCTGCGAGTTGCATGCTGAGAGCTGGTTCCTCCCCCTACGCCAGTCAATCAGTTTATGTTTCAACAAGTTGGTGTGTTCCCGGGGATGCCACTGGCCCAGAAAAGCCTTGTCCCTCGCTATTGGGTTTCAACCAGGGGCATGGCCCTGCCTGAGCAGATCCCACCAATCTGCTTTGGACTAGGAGTCATCAGTGGACACTGCCTAGGGTTTTGATTCAAGCCAGCCCTGCCCAACTCCAAAATGTCGCCCATCCAGTCCTCCTAGTTTGGGGATTCCAGTTCCCATCACTCACCAATGTTTGTGCAGCTTGACTGGTTCTTTCCACTCCCCATTTTAGGGCCTCCCCCAGCCGAGGGTCTGGAGCTCACCAACCCCTGCTCTTGGCAGAGCCATGATCTCCTGAGTCACCTGACTGTAAGACGTGCCAGTACAGCGACTGGGGCTTGCCCAGCTCCAGCCCTCTGTCCATGCTTCTTTTTCTTCTTTCTTTTTTCTTTTTCTTTTTCCTCAGTTTCTTCCTGAGTTGTGAGAATTCCTCTCCTTTTGTCTGGCTTTCTCCATGTTGACAGATTCCAGCGTCTGAGTTGTTTTTATTTTTATTTTTTCCTCAGAGAGGCTCTCTTATCATGCCGCCACTCAGTCAACCATCTTGCAATCTCCTTTTTTTTGTCTTTTTGAGGCAAGGCCCCACTATACAGTTCAGGTTGGCTTTAAACTCACTTTTTAGACCAGACTGGTCTCAAATTCATAAAAATTCCCCTGCCTCAGCCTTCCGAGTGCTGGGATTATATGTGTGTGCCACCACACTGAGAAAGAATTTTTATTCACATTAAACTAATGATTCAATGTTTCCAAATCAATTGTTATCAGGTTTCAATTTAACTTTCAAAAGAAGAAAATATGATCACCTTACAATTCTTAGTAAGTTTTTTGTTAAAATGCACTACTCAAGAGCTATAAAATTTTTAACAAGCTTTAAATGGTAAATTTTTTTTCCAGGATTGGGGATTATACCCAGAGCCTTGCAGATGCTAGGCAAGAACTCTACTACCAAGCTATAACCCAACATTTTTTAGGGGGGTGGGTTGAGTCTCGCCAAGTAACTCATGCTTGCCTCTAACTCTCTATTCTTTCTCTATCTCCTGTGTGCTAGGATTATGTGGGGTATGGTGGACCACCATGCTCACCTCCTTATTTAAAAAATAAGATTTTTTAAAGTGGAGAAACATACAATTTTTAAGGGAAAGAATTCAATATTAGAAATATAAATTATCCCTTCAAATTAAGCTATAAGTTTTTGTTCTTATAAAAATTGAAATGATACATGTAAAATTTGAAAAAAAGTAATTCTAAAAATTAAATGAAATGAAAATTGTGTAACAATAGCCAACATTAAAAGAAATAAGAGAAATGAGAAGATGCTATTATAAGGCTATGATAGTGAAAACAGTAGTACTCGGGTTATGATAATAACAGAAGAGTCAGTCAGACATCTAGGGACAATTACATAAAATAGACCATTATATGACAAATGTGACATTTCAAATCCAGGAGAAAAGGATGATTTAGTCAAGAAGCATGCTGAATTTTTAAAAAATGCATAATTGCTATAGTAAAAAAGAGAGGAAATAGGAAGTGCTATAAAAGATATAACTGCATGAATATTTAAGTGTGTAGGACTGATAACCATACTTCTAAGTTCTTGTTGGATTGTTGAACAGATCTGTTTGCAGTCTCACTGCTTGAATGTCTACTTTGTATGCTCTAATTTTGTAACTTGAACAACTATTTCTACAAGGACAATATGTAATTTATCAACCAGTGATCTCTTACTGTTTATCCTTTTTTTTGAAATTCTGTAATATTCCTACTTTTTTATGTTTTTTTCTCTTTAAATAAAATTTTTTTAAAAAAAGAAGCATGATGAGATATATTTCACCATGTAAGCAAAAAACTGAAACTTAAGAAAATCTTTTTAAAAAAAGAAACATTAAAGACAGAAGGAAAATAAAACTATAAAAGTCATAAGGAAATGTTACAAACATTTGCATAAGTCCTTATTTGTTAAGCATCTTTCTAACCGTCCTAAACCTGGAAACTATGAGAGATTATGGATACACTTGGACTTGAAAATATCTATATCTCAAATTATAAAATATTTAAAAGAAAAGTTATGTGCCATCTTTATGATAACCACAACAACCCTGAACTGGACAAGAGTCTCCTGAAATCAATCAGAATAAAAAGACCTCACAAAAATGCCTAAACATACAAACAGTTTTTTAAAAAGGAAGCTTTTTATGTAAATAACCTTTAAAAATCAAACATTTAGTTGGACTAATTATCAAAAATGAAATTAAGATAAATTATTACATTTCTACTATATTAACAAACATTGAAAGTAAAATTAATACCAAGGCCTAATAACAATGTAGGGAAACAGGCATTTTCATATATCTCTTGAGAGAGATTAACTTGTACAGTACTTCTGAAGGACAAATTTATGAGTGTGTAGACCTTTTAAGTGTACAGTCCTTTTGACCTTACAGTTATATTCTTGAAAATTTATCTTAAGAAGATAACTAGATAGGTTTATTTAAAACAAAGGGCAAACTTCCAGATTTATAAAGGCTGTAACCTACGAACTGAGAGATGGAGGTTTTGAGGGGAAAAAATTATTAAAACAAAGTGTTTGCATAAAAATGGATATTTATTTTAAAATGAGGAAATAAACCAGAATATTACACATTTTTTAAAATTAACAAATATTCCAACCATTGTAACTTCCAGAAAAATAGCATGTCTGTATTTCCTTAAATGTTTGACAGCATGCCTTTTTTATTACTTCCACATGTGACTACATTTTTAATACCACTTCCCTGTATAGATAACACAGAAAAATTATTCAGTTTTCTCCTGCATAGTCAATCAAAACTTCTTTTAAATTATCAATGGTTGGTATACTTAATCTATGCAACTTCACTCAGGGATGTTTCCTATCTGCAGGACTAGTACAAGTTTGTGTCCTACAAATGCAGTGTCAGGTTAAGCTTTGCATAATTCCAATGGGATAGTAATAAGTCTCAAAGAAAAAAAAGTTTCTCATTGTATATAATACATTACTGAGTATGCCCTAGTCAAGACAGAGCTGCTTTGAATAGGCATCTATGAAAGACTGGAATAATTTTTCAAAGACTAGCTCAAACTCATTTTCTTCCATAATGTATATATTTCCAGGGCCAGATTCAGGGGAACATATTCATATCTAAATGTGGCCAGTGGCTTTTTCTTTTCCAGTAATGAGATTTGAACTCATGGTCTCACACATGCTAGGCAAGTGTACTATTACTGAGTTACATCCCAGCCCTATTTTTTATTTTGAGACAGGTTCCACTAAGTTGCTTAGTCTGGCCTTGAATTTTTAATTATCCTACCTCAGCCTCTTGAGAAGCTGAGATTAGAGGTGTGCATCTCCTCGACTGCTGGCCTTGCATCTTTGAGTAAAGATCCCCAGTTAGCTGGAATACTGGCTAAATAAGTACTGGGGAAATCATTTCTGCAGTATAAAGAAAGGCAATAACTTTACATAAGAAGAACTGGAAGTTATATAAATATATCCAGCTAAACTCAACTAAAAGCATCTCCAACTTGACTTCTTCCCTAAACTAGATTCTAAAAATGCCCATGACCTTCTATTAGCACCTGACAAGTGAGGAAGTACAACATTCAGGAAGCTGAAAGAGAAGGGTTTTGTCAATACAGTCATCATTAAAATAGCTCACACTGGCTGACTATAAACTCTTACTCTTTCTTACGTACTTTTGCAGTACTATTAAATTTCCCTCTATTACTTGTTAGAATTCCTCAAGGCTTTATTCTGGGAATTCCTATATCACTCTTCTCTTTCCAGGAAATCTTGCCCACAATACCGAATTAAATTACCAGCTATATGCCTATGACTCCTAAATTTTTATTTCTAATCCAGATTAACTCCTTGAGCACAAGAGCCAAGAGTTTTCTCAACATTTTCACATATGTCTGAAAAGCACTACAAACACCTATGTCCAAGAGAGATCTCATACCTAGCCACCCTCAACAACTTATTTGTTTCACAAGAGGAATGTGATAATTCAGTGAAATTTCTATCTTTTTAGTAAAAACAACCTAAAAACCTAGGGGCCATATCCCAAATCCAATGTCACTGGTTCCTATAGATTTTACTTGTTATATATCTCTCAATATACTTTTTGACATTTTCCCACTCCCTCACCAACACCTCAACCCAAGCTACACTTACGACCTTCTGAATTTTCTGCTGCTTATAGGACCTGACACATAAGGTCTTTTCAGTCTGTTCCCAACATGCTTTTCTAGACTCATCTTCTAGCACTTTTCTCTCTCCATAGTCATCGTATCCTAGCTAAAATAGACTATTCACCTCTACATGCAATTAAGTTTATAGCCTCTATATTTGTTCATTATTATCTCTCATTCTAAAATGTTCTTGCTTATTTGTCTATCTGTCAAAATCTTATTTTCTTAGGCCACATTCAAATATCATCTTAATTAAATCTTTTGAAAACTTCCTTTTCCTGTATCATTTTCTCTCTGGTTCTCTTTCCAACTTACCAAACAAATGGTACTTCATCATACTTTTATATTCCACTAATGCAATATTTTTATATTACAGTTTATTTTATCAATAACTATAATCCCAGTTAGATTGTGAATTACTCGGAACAGAGATAATGGCTTACTCATTTTTGTGTCTTTCCACCACTTGGCACAAGGTAAGAATCTCAAAACGTTTCCATAGCATATTGTTAAGGTTATGTTTAGAAGTGAACAAGATGCCAACTGGATCTGACATAAGCAGAAAAAGAAAATGTTTTGCATCTGTAATAGCATATTGTTAAGGTTATGTTTAGAAGTGAACAAGATGCCAACTGGATCTGACATAAGCAGAAAAAGAAAATGTTTTGCATCTGTAATAAAAAGTACAAGGGAAGAGTTAGCTTTGGCCAGTTCTGGATTAAATTTGAATGTCCCTATCTATTTTGAACAACTCAGCTGTCTTTCATTTGGGCTTTATTCTCAAGCACTATACCCCAGTAGCTCTAGATACAAGTAAGCATGCAAGCTAAAAGTTTAGCAGTTGTGGTGAGAATTTCTTTTTTGTGATTGTTCACATAAAAATACTAGGCCTTGTTCTCACTCTTCCAAAGTGGGTCACATGGTCATTACTGAATTCATCCCTGTAGCCAAAGTAAACCAATCCTCTAATAGGCTAGAACCAAGCCACATGCTTGTTACTGAACTTGGGATGAAAACAACAAAGACTAAAATAGAGGAAAAGAAAGTTTGCTAGAGGAAAATCAACACTGTACTATAACATCCTGAGTGCTCAAAATATTAAATGTGCACAAATATAACATCCCTTTGGAAAATTACTGTTAACCTTAATTTTAAACAAAATTCTCAGTGTCACTCCATTTCCTAAAATTTGGGATCTATACTTGGGTTAAAAATGTTTATAAGTTCTCAAGAATATTAGGTTGATATTTTTGAAAATCTAACATAATACCTAACATATAGTGGCTGTTCTAGTTATATAAGTTAAATAAATAAAAAGTTTAATAAATTACAATCCATAAAACAACTAAAAGAATACCTGGAAAATGTTATACATAGATACTTACATTGGCCAGGATAAGAAATACAGACATTTGCTTTACTCTAAATTATAACTTATTACTTAATAGCTGACAAAGTGATATATAACTTGTGTTTGCTTAAAGAAATATCTGTAGATTTCCCCCATTTCCCTCTTTGTTTCTTTAAAAGCTTAAAATGTGATATATGACTTCATATTCTTGTCTCACCTACTGAAATTGACTATAATATGATATTGTTAGGATTTAGGCCTAAAATTTTCATGAGTTCAGAGGTGGGGCTTTCAAAGGGTGACTGGATCATGGGGGCACTGTATATTCACCGGTGAACTAGCCCATAGATGCATTTATAGCTAAATGCGTGGTCAGAAGGTGGGGCCTGGTTGAAGGAGGTAGGACACTGTGAGTGTGTCTTTGGACAGTATACCTCTTGTACTGGTTCTTCTCTCTGTGTGTTCAGCCCATCCTAAGATGAGCAGCTTTCCTGTACCATACTGCTTTGCCTTGAAGCCAGGTAACCATACTGTTATGGCTTATATCTAGATGTTTCCCCACAGCATCATGCAGTCATAAGTCGGGCTTTTCAGAAATGGCTGATCAAGGTGTATAAATATAAATTAAGAGTGTGATACTAGGATCACCCCTCTGATTGCTCTATCATAGTTCTGGGTGTGATTAATGGGAAGCCCCACCCTGGGAGTGAGTGGCACCATAGAAAAGGCTTGTAACCTGGATGAGATAAAAGGGAAAGGGAGGTTTTCTGTGCTGCTTGCTGCTTATTGCCTAACCTACATGGTCTGTTTCTTCTCAGCCATGCTTCTCTGCCATGCCAATTTGCCTTTGAGACAGCTAATTATAGGCTGAAATCCCTATAAACTGTGAGCTAAAATAAACATTTCCTTTAGTGTCTAGTATTTTGTCTCAGCAATGAGAAAGTACTAAGACATATGTAGAAACCTCTGAAACTGTGAACCAAAATAAACTTTTTCTCATTTAAATTGTGTAATGTCAGGTATTTGCTCACAGCAATGAGAAAGCTAACCAATATAGATGTAATAAAATGAACTTTGAACTTACTGTTTGGTCCTGTCACAGAAGAGAGATAAAAGGGAGAGAAAACAGAGAAAGAAGGAAAGAGGCCTTTGTTAAAGGCATGGGAGGGCTGCCCAAGAGACACAAGCACCCTCTGGAAGAATGGGGAAAAAAGCTGCGGGCTTTATTTGGAATTGACAGGGGCGGAGTTAAAGGGGCAGGCAGAATGACGTATTTATGACTGATTGGAGGCGCCTTGGCGCACCCACGGAAAGCGGGAGATTTAACTTCTGGGCTGTCCAGAAGAACGCGGGAGGCAGTGCTGAAGAGAGACGCTGTCCAGCGCCATGTTAACCTGCACACGGGGAAAACCCTGTCACTTATATCTATATTCTAGTATCTATACCCCCAATCAAGTCAGACCTTGACACTGCAGAAGTGCTGACTTTCAAGTAGAGCTTTTACTGACCCGCAAACAGGAATGTTATTTGTTAGCCTTAATCTCATCTTTGCCTACATATGAATTACAATCATTCTTAGTAAAAACTTCAAGTTAACATTTTTTTCATTTTCTAAGAGAAAAACCCTCAATTTATTATCTATACTTCTGTTAAATATTTTTTAAAGCTTAGAAGGGAACTCATTCTTTCCTTCATGATTTCACGATATTTTAAGGAAATTTTGTAAAAAAAATATTAGCTTCAGACTTTTCTGTGTCCTCTTAAATAAGAGAGCATTCTGTGTTTAAAAGAATCAGTTTAAGGTTTCATTAACAGCAAATTTTTGAGTTCATATCTCCTCACTGTTTACATTATAAATTAGTGCATGCAACCTAAATAAGCAAGTAGGAAATGAAAGCTCTGATAGCAAACAACTATAGGCAGTAAAATAAGGACCCTCAGACAAGAGACAGAGCAAGTTCCAGCTTTTGAGATGTAAAAGCAAAAGAGTGGCTCTTCGAAATGCTCCAAAGGGAAGGTGATAATTTCAAAATATCCCTTTAGTATTTCTTGATATTATTTAAGCCCCAAATACAGTAAGAGAAATATCTTATTTATTTTTTACCTGTTTTATTTTTTAGTTTAAGAGGTTTTTTTCCTCCACACAGTCTCCCAGGACTCACATTTTTTTTTGGATCTATATACTTCTATGAAGACATGAGAGATTTGAATATCCTTTTGATTCCAAGAAAGCAAGACTTAATTAGCTATCTGCTACACCACCAGAAAAACCTCTTCACTTGCCTCCTTCTCCAGTGTCTTCCCTAACATCTCTCCTTTCTTCTGCCAAAATTTACTCCCCATATCTGATCACATAGTCTCTTGCTTAATATCCTCAACAGCTCCTCAATGTCTTCAGATCAGCCCAGTACTAACCTTTCACAGCGTGGCCCCAGCATGAACCCCACTCTCATTCCACCAACCCTCAAATGTACCCTAACTTGCACCTATGACACAAAATATGGAGGATATCTTTCTTCACTTTAGTGAATATGTAGAGGCATTGTCATGACACCTAATTGAACTTTTCAGACCAGACTGCATTTGAAATGTTTCTCTTTCTTGGTTATACCACTAACATTTTAGAAACTTTCACTTTAATATTACCTGCCTTTCTGGTACTGTACTTAAATTAGCAAGTAATTCCTAAAAACCCAACACTTAGGCCAATATCCAGTATTGATTTTGTTTTGTGGAAATGTGAACAGGATTTAAAAAAATACCTCTTAATAGAAGGAAAAAACCCTCACATCTATATTCTATAGCACCAGGCCATTTGTCACTTCATCAAAGGTGGAACTGCTCTATTAGGTGGTTGTTAATGAAAGAGTAGAGAGTCATATTTAGACAAAAGAGTTCCCCAAAACACATTTTTCATGTTATTTTGTTGATAGTGTATTAAATCATTAGTACAATGAGACAGTAAAATAACCATTTCTATATGTTAGTCTTTGCACTGTTTTCTTTGTCTCTGAAAGAGAAACACCAATAAACACTAATATTGACTACTTTATTAATGTAAAGGAGTATTCTGAAGCTGAATTATGATTTAAAGTGCTGTGATACTAACTTCACCACATATTACTAAAGTGATTTTTAAAAGAACACAGGAAAGAAGAGATACCTTTTAGAAAATCTTATCTAATGAATACTTATAAAGCTACATGACAGTCACTTGACAGAATGTGAAGATTTTATTTCTGTGTTTCTAATAATAACCTGTAGAATATGGTATTAAGCATTCACTATATCCAGATTCTGCATAAGATCTGATTCTTCCTTTTGTCTGAAATTAAAGAATTAACTTTATTCAAAATAATAGAATAATCTAGAAATACATCCTGAAGTTATGCTTTCAATTTTTACACTTTTCCAAATGAAGGCATCTGAGAATCTTGAAAACTTAAGCTGTGCTCCATTAGATCAGGTTTGAGGTATCAATAGTGGGGAAAGACTATAACAGAACAAAATCCTTTTGTTCAGGAAACTTGCAGAAGAATCTGTGTTTTGGAGAGGGAGAGAATCAAGACTTAAACTCCCAGCTCCTTTCAAGTGCCACCAATCTGGATTCTCTCACATCTCTCACGTCTTTCAACTCCTTGTGAGATGGTGGCTACCTCCTCCACACAAGAGCAATGAGCACCAGCCCCATGGGGTTGTAGCTCCGTACCCCATTTTCCTTCTTGTCCTCCAAGAATTTTGCACATTCTCTGAGTTTTTGAAACCATCTGTGGAGAAACCATTTGAAATTACCTCTATCGGGTAAGCAGAATGCTCAAGAGCATTGATTAGGTGTCAGTAGATCAGGACTAAAGTTTGTTTAATTGCATTAATCTTGAGAAATGAAGACTACTATTCAGTACTTCAAATAACTGTGTTTTAAAACTGTATTTTAAAGAATGCATCAGTATTTGAGGCCTGCTAGGATGAACTTGAAGCTCTATCCATATAAGGACATGACTTTTGCTTCAGTTCATGATTCCCATAAGGCAATTTTCGTGGTTTACTTTCCTTGTCTTTGAACACTTTTATGCTTGACATTTTCTTGGGTTTCTTTTACACTTAACCTCAATTAAGTTACTTTAGATGGTTGTGTGTAAGGAAATGTGGGTGTAGGGGGAGAGTTAATTTTGTAGTTGAATAAATTCCATTTAAAACTTTATAAAGCTTTACCCTTAGTCTCACATGGCACAGAATTCACAGTATTGCTTTTTTTTTTAGCCTACTCCTCGTGGCTGTCTGAACACAATAGATTTATAAATAGGTAACTGCAATTTGAACAATAATCCTATCTTTGTACAATTTATTTATTTAATAAACCAGAGTTCCAGATAAATATGATTATAATAAATAATATATCCTTGACAAGAAACAGGAATGTATCATCATTTACAAGTTTAATAGAATAAGTGTGGGTGGTTCACTTTGTCAGTGTCAGTATGTGATTTGGCAATTAATACTTTAGATTTCTCATTGCTCATTTTGAAGCTTATTTTTGAGGTTTAAATTGATCTATTAATTATGTGCAGTTCAACAGCTATCTCACAGTATCATTATATACTGTGCTGGTAGTCATAAAATGACCGTTTCAGAAACCAATTTTTTCTGATAAATTTGAGAAACTAGGTTAGAGATTGACTTTTTAAAGAAAGTTCCCTCAGTGCATCCAGTAGACATATCATTCATGCTTATACAATGAAAAGCCCTGCTGTCAAGCAATGTAATTGACAGCCATATACAATACCTAGATAAGTAGGTATCCAACTAAACACAGGTGAGGACAGACAAGATATATAGTCTTAGGCAGTAGCATCAAAGTTAAAAGTAGAATACCAAATACCAAATGGTACAGCTCAACATTTCTTTACTTGGAAATAAGATACAAAAAAGAGTAGAAAGCATAGGAAATCTCATCTGACAAGTATTCATGAGACTACGACATGGACTGTTAAAGAGAACCAGAGACTTTGCCAAGGACACAAAACTAGAGATAGCCATCAACTAATGAAAGGTTCAGAGTCATTTGGGGAACCCTGAACACCCCCTCAAAAAAAAACCTTTTTTTTTCTCTCTAATTATCATGATCTGAATGTCAAAGAAGATTCATGAACCAACTGGCACAATTTAAGGATTGACACAGGAATGTGGAGAACTTAGAACCCCAATTTAGAGTGTCACAACTGGAAATGACTCTGAATTTTCACATCAAGGTGCCTCCTTACCCAGAATCACTTCTTCTGGGATTTGTGCTGCCACAGTCCAGTCCACTGATCACCACACTTCTCACCATTAAGAACAGTCTCTGTTATTTATGGTATGAGTACTATGTCTGAAATCCTCATTTATTTTTTACTGTTGCCATTGTTTTATTTTATAATTAACAAAGAGAATTCCATATACTTATCATGTACAATATGTTGATATGCATATTATAGAACAGCTAAATCAAGATGTTTAACCTATGCATTACCTTATATGTACCATCTCTTCATGGTGTTTATTCTTAAAATCCACTCTGATCATTTTTCAAGATTATAATATATTGTTATTGACTATAATCATTGTGTCATACCATAAATCTCCTGAGTTTATTCCTCCTAACTAAAATTTTGTAGCCTTTGTTTAACATCTCCTCAGCCTCCTCCATCTTTCTCCAAAGTTGCTATTATTTTTTTTTCTATTTTCTTTTTTTTATTTAAAGAGAAACAAAAGCATGTAAAGGGTAGAGATAATACAGAATTTCAAAAAAAAAGATAAACAATAAGAAATCACTAGTTGATAAATTACATATTGTCCTCCTAGAAATAGTTGTTCAAGTTACAAAATTAAAGCATACAAAGTAGATATACAAACAGTGAGAGTATAAACAGCTACACATTCATGAGTCTCTACATGTATTTCTATCCTTTCTGTATTAGAAGGAAAAACAAAACTTAGTAAGACAAAACAAAACAAATTCCTATAAAAACATGAACCAAAAAGTCATATAAAACCACAGTACAAGATGATCTACAATGATTACTGTGTTGTTTCTTATTATCTTCAATAGAATTGTCTATATCATCAGGCATAATTGAATATAGCAGTCTAATTGAATATAGCAGTATATAACAATATTAGTAAAAATAAAATATTGTAGACAGTATAAAACTTCAAAGGCAGGTAATAATCAAACCAGAGTGGATATTCCAGTGGATCTTGTCATCTTAAGTGCAGTTGCCTATACTCTCAGACTTGATACTATCAATCATAACAACTTTGAATAAAATCTATCAGTACAAAACAGCGACCCAACAAACCAGATTTGATTATGATCAGTCATGGTAAAACAGTGTAGGTTTTACAGAGCTTTAGATTAACTTAATAGGAAATTAAGGATAATTAACGTACTATATCCTATTATTTTTGGGATAACTGTCTGTGCCCTCAAATCTAGTACAGGTAGAATGACTGGAACAGAACATAATATATCTAAGCAGAGTAGTGTGGGTAATATGGGTTTTAAATCCTGGTGCACTATTAACAATACAGTGTATCAAGGTGATCTATGTTAGAGTTTCTAGTAATCCTTCTCTGCCTCATTTCTGCTATGCTATTTTTCTGCCTTTGTTTGTCTAGTTTTCTCCTTCATTCCACTGCCTGCCCCACTCATTGAGGCCTTTCTGCCACTGTTCCTAAAATACTGGTATTTTTTTTTCTCTCTCTCTCGAATGTCCTTTAGTATTCTCTGTAGGGTTGGATTGGTGGTCACAAACTCCCCCAGTTCCTCTTTGTCATGGAAGCATCTTGATTCTCCATTAATTTCTAGTGACAGTTTTGTAGGGTACATCAATCTGGGCTGGAGACTATTTTCTTTCAGGGCTTGGATTACTTTGCTCCAAGCTCTTCTTGATTTGATGGTCTGTGTTGAGAAGTCAGCCATGATTCCAATGGGCTTACCTTTATAGGTAATCTGTTTCTTTTCTCTGATGGCTTTTAATATTCTGTTTTTATATTGAATTTCTGGTATCTTGATTATTATATGTCTGGGTGTAGATCTGTTTTGGTTGTAGGTGGCTAGAGTTCTGTATGCCTCACATAACTGAATATCATTTTCTTTTCCCATGCTTGGGAAGTTTTCCTTAATTATTTCCATGAATAGCCTTTGTAATTCACCTGTATGTATTCCTGCTTCTTCATTCATATTTCTTATTCTTAAATTGTAGATTCTCTTGTCATCTTCTAGCCTTTGTATTGTTACTGCCTGTTTCTTTGTTATTTTTAAGAGATCTTTCCTTTCATGATCACACATTGCAAACTTGTCTTCACGTTTTGATAGTCTATCCTTAGTTTCTTTTAAGCAGTTTTGCCAGCTTTCAATGGAGTTTTTAATTTCCTGGTAGTCTCTTTGAGTCTGCTTCATGTATTCTATATTTGCTTTACATTCTTTATCGAATGTTTCTCTCCTTTTTTTGTGTTCTTCCCTTCTTCCATCTGTATCTTCCTGAGAGATGCTTTCTGAGAGCATTTCTTTTATTACTCTACTCATATCTTGCCTTACCTGATTTAATATTTCAGTTTTGAGCTCTTCTACAAGGTCCCAAAGATATCTCTTAATGACCATTGAAGCCATATCTGATATTGCAGGTTTGCTGCCCTCAGTCTCCCTTGTTTTTCCTTCTCCTGGATCGGTGCTGGGTTGGGGGCCTCCTCCTGCCTCTCTCTCCTGTCATGGTCCTGGCTTCCTCCACACAGGTTACAGTGCAGGTCCCAGCCCCCTTCCCTGTTGGCCACGTTTCCTCTGAAGCATGCTGTCAAGAGACCTCTGTCCTCTCCTGAAGGCTCTTGTCACTGAGGTGTAAACAGCGGCTGTGTATGCCTGCCCCTCCCCACTGGGCCAGCCAAACTTCAGGGGCCTTCACCCAGTTAGTATGTGCTAGGTGCAGGGAATTGATTTGGGATGGCTCATTGGGTCCTGGCCAGGGGCATGGCCCAGTCCAAGCAAATCCCACGAATCTCCTCTGGGGAGGGAGCAACCAACTGAAGTCATTGTCACTCCCAGTTCAGGCTCCTTCTGCCCGATTCCAACATGTTGCCTATTTGGTTGTGCCCTTCCCATGAGGGGGGTCTCATTCGCAGCACTGACCGTGGATTAATGCAGGTCCCTTTGCCGGCTCCGCTCTCTGTTGGGCTCACCAAACCCCCAACTTCAGCACTGCTGTGGTTCCTGTGAGTGGCAGAGGGAACAAGTCTGGGCAGCTCTGGCTGCCGAAGGGGATTCAAGCTGGTGCAAATTCAGGCCAGTGCAAACTCAGCAGGTCGGCGCAAAAATGCTGTGTCCTGTAATTTTTATGTTTCAGTTATAGTCCTGATGTATTTGACGAGCTTTTTTACATTTTAATTTCTTCCTGTGTCAAGAGGCTCTATCTCCCTCTGTCTGGGTCTCTCCAGGGTGTTTTATTCTGGCATATGAGTTGTTTCTCCTGAGAGGCTTTGAATTTTGTTGCTCACTGATCGGCCATCTTGACTTCTCCCAAATTTGCTATTATTAAATAATGATTTGCTTCTCATTTTTTTATTCATCAGTGACATATAACTGCCAATCAAGACTTCTTATAAGAATACTGATAAAATTCCCATCATAAGGCATTTTAAAAATGGTGTTTAATCTCCATAAATGTGCCCTGGTTAAGCATGCAGTCTCTATTAGTCTTTTTGAATTATTTAAATTATTTGCAGACTTCACATCTTACTAACCGTTTACCAACAACTCCATCATTACCTCCACTATCTTTTCATACTACTGGAGGTCAGGAGTCCCTGTGTTGGAGATCATTGAGCTAAACTTCTACAAATTTGCTTAGGTCTTCAGTAATTCAACTGCTGTGAACATCATTATGGTTACATACTTTAAGACATAAAATTTTCAAGTTAATATTTTTGCCTGTAGTGCAAAGATTAATCTCTTTAATTCATACCTTAGTACAAACCTACATTTGTTCAGAGGAAAGACACAGCAAATCACGGAAGTAACCAAGAGTCCACATGAACTAATGGCTCCTCCACTCCTTCTATAGTCAAGAAAAGGTGCCCACCTTTTGCTTCCCAGCCTGAGGCCATGTCCTGGGATCCTTAGAGAACAGAAAGTCAGAGGCAAATCTTTTGGGAAATTCCTTGGGGCCCTGCCAATGGAATGAACTTGAGATTTGAAGCCAAGAATTGTGTTTGAGTCCTGGCCCTGACAGTCACAGCTACCAGATATGTTACATTAAATAAGACCATGAACATAAGCCAAAAGGGAGTAATAAAGATCTCAACCCCTCTTCCCTATCTCAAATGTCAGAAAAAGCAAAATTTTTAAAGGATTAGCCATTCAACACAAGAACTAGATCAGCCACCAACCTGACCTGTTCGGTATATTGGTACATAAAATATTTGTCCACATAGTTTGTGTCTTCTTTATATAATTTTGCTTTATTTTCTCCTAGCACTCTTTTGAGGAATCTCAGTTTCTGCTGTAGGTATCTGTGCATTTTTTATTAACCTATGATCACAGAGAGCCATAAAAATGGAGGAATGGTAAGATATCACTGAAAAGACTGTGAGGAACCTACACACGGGAAAATACCCATTCACTAGGCAGATGGAAATTTAAATAAATTGAGCCATAATAAAGAATGTTCTTCTACTATTTTCCCCTTGCTTTTGCAGAGCATTTTGCAGTCTTCCATTTTGAACTTGGTTATATTTTGGTATTTGTGTGATAATGTCAGAATCACAGCTTGTCAGGTTATATTCTGCTTGCGACATCAGATCTATTTTTCATTTGTGTAATAGAAAAAGCTGTCACTTTACTACTGTTGTTTGAAGTCCTTGATGCAGTTTACACAAAGAATCCTCAGACTCACTCCTTACTCCTCAGCTACTTGCACATCTTCCTTAATTCAAAGACCACTGAGAAGGGCAGATTCCTGAGCTTTTCCCATCATAATTCTCTGCCACAGAGAGGTGGATATTTGAAAAGGATGTTGGGTTAGACATTTATTCATTCATTTATTCCAAAGGATTTAAGAATTAAGGAATATGTTATTAAAATGACAGTATTTTGAACACCCCTTTAATATTCCTAGGAATTTCCTAAGAGTTTTTTGGGAGTTATTATTGCATAATGAGGTCTTTCTTTACACATTTCTATAGCGGAAAGTTGTGAATGCTTTCACAGCACTCTAATGAATGCGACATATATTACAGTTTTCGCAAGAAAGACCTGGCGATGCCTGTTGACCCATCTCATTTCACTTGCACTCTCCTCTGGAGCTCCCAGCAGACCCCTTTCACATATCACAGGCCTGGGAGGAATTGCACTTAACAGCCATGTTTTATACCACTGCCTAGTGCAGTAGGCAGTTTTCCATCACTGTGAAAATATACCTGGGAAAATCAGCCCAAAGGACAGAAGGTTTATTTTGGTTCAGAGTTTCAGAGGTTTTAGTCCATGTTTCTTTTGGGCCTATCACAAGGCAGTGCACTGTGATGAAATCATATGATGGAACAAAGCTATTCATTTCATAGTGGCCAGGAAGCGAACAGAAACAAAGGGGTTGGGTTCCAGCACGGTATGTCCCCGACTAATGAGCAACTTCCCTCCAGGAGAACTTTCATAAGTTGGACTTGTTCATCCAGTAAAGTGAGTCTTATACACTTTTGACACAAATATTCAATGTCAAGCATAAAGAAGCCAAACCCAGTAAAGTGAGTCTTATACACTTTTGACACAAATATTCAATGTCAAGCATAAAGAAGCCAAACATACACACACAAAATACTGTAAATAAATTGTTTTTACTTTCACATTTTCCTTAAAATGGTGGTACAGTACAGTACAATGCAACAGCAAATAAAACTATTTTTACTTTTATAGTTGTCTTAAAATGATAAGATAGACACGTGAACTACTTCTGCAATTTGTTTACTTCTACAGTGTTTATAATGTGATGTCCTTTTTTATCTGTGAAAGACACAAAACTTACATTTCTCAATGTTGATAAGTCAGGGACTTATGTATCCCTGTAAAGGGCACATTTTCAATGACCTAACTTTCTTGTACTATGTGCCATCTCTTAAAAGTTTCCACCACCTCCCAACAGCACCACATGCTGATGACCAATCCTTACAGGAGCCTTTAGAAGACATTTAATATCTAAACATAACATATGATGAGGAAAACAAGAACAATATATGGCTTAGACCAACCATTGTTCATCCAATTTGGACTCACAATAAGGCTCCCCTATGCTAATACCCATAGTAATGAGATGTAGGATAGATTCTTGTTATTAAAAAAAGGGAGAGATTCCTATTAAAACACGGAAAGGGGAATATGAGAATTCAGTGTGTGTTATGAGCTGAATTATACTCTTTTCACACTGAAGTTCATAATTCCCAGCACCTCAGAATGTAAACATAGTTGGTCTTCAAAGAGGTAATTAACATAAATAAGGCCATTTGTGTGGACTCTGATGCAGCATGACTATTGTCCTTAGAAAAAGAAGAGATTAGAACACAGACAGGTACTTATGGAATATGATGTGGATATACATGGAAGAGATAACCAAAAACATGCCAAGGAGACAGACCTCAGAAGAAATAGCCCTACACTCACCTTGATCTCTGACTCCTACTTTTAGAACTGTAAGGAAATAAATTTCTGTTTTCTAACCTCTTTAGTTTATGATATAGTGTTGTCCCAGGCTTGGCAAACTCATATAATTTGTAGCCAGGAATATATGCAATGGAAAAAAACATGAGGTGGGAAAGGATTTTTCAGATGTTTCACTGATCAGTTGTTTAGAAACAACCACTAACAATGTAAATAAAGAAACCAGACATTATATACTTCCTTGCAGAAGTATACAATACTACAACTAATAAAGCAACTAATATAGCAGGAGGACAGGAAAGCCAGTGGGAAAGAGGGAAGGAGGAATAGAAGGAGGAAAGAAGGAATGAATGAAGGAACAAAGGAATAAAGGAGGAAAGAAAGGATTGAAACTGAATTTAACCAAGATGTTACATTGAAATATAAATTTACAAAAAAGAGAGGACAGACTTCCTAGAGATGAAGAGAGAGAAAGAGAGAAAGAGAGAGAGCATGCATGAGAGAGAGAGAAACAGAGAGAGAGAGAGTCAGAGGGAGAGGGAGAGAGAAACAGAGAGAGAGAGAGAGAGAGAGAGAGAGAGAGAAAGAGAGAGAGGACAGAGGAATGTGTTAGTTTGGGGCATGTACTGTACAGCAAGTCTCTGACTCATAAGTTCCATTCCTAGAGAACATTCATAAGTCAGATTGTTCTTAAGTCTGACAAAGTGAATCTTACCTATCTTTGATATTAGTACACAATGTGGAACATAAAAGAAGTAAATACATAAAAGTACTGTACACTATCCCAGTATATAGTAAGTACACAGCAGCACTACTGTGACAATGTCTGACAGACATGTGAGCTACTTTCACAATTTGTTCACATCTATAAATGTTCATAAGGCAAAGTCCATTTGTATCTGTGAAAGTTCACAACTCAAATGTTTATAAATCAGGAACTTACTGTAAGTGGAAAAATACATATTGTGGGTAATTTTATAGGACCAATATCCTGGGTTGAGTCATTTTCTAGGACACAGGATATTAAATGCTAACAGAAAAATTCCTGGGCAAACTAGATGAGTTGGCTACTCTAGTTGTCCCTTCAACAAACAAACCACAGAAGGAAAAAAAGGAAAAGGATATCCTTAACTTACGAACTCAATTCATTCTCGAGGGCTGGTTGTAATTCAAGTTGATGGTAAGTCAAGATTATTTTTTACCATAAGAAATAATAGAAATACCCATAATGTACTCTGAGCCTCTAAAAACATCCCTTAACTAACCTTTTCAAAATAAAAAAGTGTTGTATAATGTGTATAGTTTACCAGAAACATCAATAATTCTCCTAGTGTATTCACCAAAAAGTTATAGAATGTGCCTAGTTTTCCAGAAACAACAATTTCGTACTGTACTTATTCAGTTTAACATCTTTGGCTTTCAAGAAAGGAGGATGACCATATTTCTAGATTCTTGTTGGATTGTTGAACAGATCTGTTTGCACTCTCACTGCTTGAGTGTCCACTTTGCTTTAATTTTGTAACTTGAATAACTATTTCTAAAAAACCAATATGTAATTTAACAACTAGTGATTTCTTACTGTTTATCTTCTTTTCTTGAAATTCTGTAATATTTCTACCTTTTTCCTGCTTTTTTTCTCTTTAAATAAAAAAGTATTTTCTCAAAAAAAAAAGAAAGAAGGAAGATGAAATGGAATGTGGTTATTGTTTGAAAGGAGAGTCCCCTACCACAAGATCATCCAGAATCTGGCTCATTGGTGACCTTTCTCTCCTTGGGAGAGTCTGTAGCCCACTAGGATCTGCTTGTGGCTCACTAGACCTCAACCTTTCAGAACTAAAAACTAGTCTAATGTTGTGTGTTTCTGTCTTTTCTTTAACACTGTTCTGTAGTGTGACATGCCATTGTCATTAAGCAAGTGAATGCAGTGATTGAGTTTTCTCTGCCTGGATGGGTCTTCTCTACAAATGTTTGTAGTTCTGTCTATTTTTCAGGATTTCCTTTATTTAAGAACTTTGCTGCACTAATTGTTAATACCACCCCCTCTTCAGACAGCTCCTCCTCAGCTTCTATTCTCTGTTGCTCAGCCAGAAGTTATTGAAGGTCCTCTGCAGACAGTTCCTCCGAGTATTCCTCCACAAGTTCCCAACATCACCACTGTCTACCTGCCATCCTATAGACTCTGCTATGACAATGTCATCAACCATAGGGTCAATTGAAGATTCAGTTTCCTCTACACAGCTTTCAAAGTCTCTCTCCTGTATAATTTTAGGCCATGCTTTCTTATTACAGGTAGACCTCAATGTCCTTAGAGAGACATTCATCCAGGACTTCTCAACTCCTCACAGGAAAGGATGTCACAATGTTCCTTTCAGAACTCTTTAAGGGTTAAACCTGTGTCTGAGACTATCCAGAGGCACTTCAGGAACAATTTCTTGGTGCATAGCTTCTTAAAGTTAGCTATAACCTAGGTTGCAGTAGAGGAACTGTATTAGGTGGGAGGAACTTGACTGAGAGTCGTGGGAATTCTTTAGTCAACTCTTCTTCCAAATATCATGGGTGAAGAGGAGTGTTGTCTATGATGAGGAGAATCTTTAGTGGTAAACTTTGTTCTCTAGATATTTCTTAACAGTAGGTCAGAAAGCCTCCTTGATCCACTCAAGGAAAATTACTACCCAGGATTTTGTGTTAGATCCCCACATGATCCCCAGCCTAGTCTTCATGGTTTTATGTTTTTTGAACACTCTAGGGGTCTTGCAGTGAAAAATCAGGAGAGGCTTTATCTTGAGGTCACCACTCAACTAGCACTGAGCAATAAATTTAGCCTATCCTTCATTGGCTTGTGGCCTGGCATTTTCTTCTTTTACTGGGTAATGTGTCCTCTTGGGCATTTTCTTCCAGAAAAGGCCAGTTTTATCACAGTGGAAAACTTGATGAGAGCAAAATCTATTTCTCCGTGTCATTGTTTCAAAGTAGTATATGTAATTTTCAACAGCCCCTTTTTCAGCACTGGCTACTTCACCATGCCTAGTTATACTGTGAACCCAGATCTTAATTTAAAATTGTGAAACCACATTTTACCAGCATGAAATGTTTCACTGTTATCATTCACTGATGGAGTATCCTTTAAAAGATCTGCATTTATAACCCTAGCTTTATAGACTCAGATAGGTTATCACTTGCCATGTCTTTCACTTATCTGCACTAATGATAGCCTTTCTACCTTACCTAACACGTTGATTGTGACTTACTAATTTGAGTAGCATCTTTAACAACACTAGCTTCTTTATACAAATCTTTTCCTGTAAGATTGTAGAGATGGTAGATTTTAATACATTGTTCATATTAGGGAGATCAGTCACACAAACACCATTCTCCTATTTCTCCACAATTTTTACTTTTCTATTGTGATTGCTTTCTTTACTTTCTCTTCCTTTATTAGCTTCTTTTCTAGCTTTTTGGGATCATCTTGATAACAGTAATTGTAGCAATTATATAAAGCACTGATCAAAATCATGTCCACAACCTCATGCATCTGGGCTCAGACTGATGTTTAAGTACACTTACATGTGCTATTCCGGCATTGCAAATCTTTGTTTATAACTGTACAGCGGCCAGTATTTGGGTTGTAATTCAAGACCTTGGTTGTAAGTTAAACTTAAAATTCTAGTCATAACCCAAATTGTTCATATGTGAGGCTGGTTATAACTTGAAAGTCTACTGTACTTTGAAAATACTTAAAGATTTATCCACCAAATATTACGGGTGGACCTTACTCCATAGCAAACAATTAACTATTAAAAACTTTTAAGAAGCAAATGAGGTACTTACTGCTAATTTTTCAATATTATGATAGTATAATAAAGATTTTATAAAAGGTAAATCCTCCTAGTGTGTACATTTGAAATATTTATAAATAAAGTTGAATGATGTTTCTATTTGCTTTAGAAAAACACAGGAGGAAGAGTAGGTAAGAGTGTATATGAAACAGGATCAAACAGAAGATGGATGTAAAACAGGATGATGGGTTTGTTCTACTAGTCTGTATACTATATCTGGTCTGTAAAAGATTAAAGCTTTCCATACATTTATCTTTCAAAATGGTCCTTTTAAAGATTTTTCCATATATTATTCAATTTGGTATTTACTATAGAGATTGAATAGGAATCTGAATTAATACCTATTTGTTGTTGGGCTATACTTCTTCAAAGACATCTAAGCCTAAAGCAACTCCAACAACATTAGAATTATATTTGAAATCATTTATGAAATGATAATCAGAACAAAATGAGGTCCCAGGTATTTATGCTCGAATGAAGGATGGAAATCCTATTTATAAATAGCTTGCTTTCCTTATCCTGCTGTGATCCTAGATAATGTGGTTATCAATTTCATTTAGAAAATAATCACTCTGGAACAACATTTAAGAATTACTTTTTAAAATATAGGCAGTTCTCTTTGCAAATAAGTAATCAAGAAATTACCCTAAAGTGTGTTCTGCATTTTTGTACGATATTAATAACTGTCATAGCATAAGAGTTCTGTCCAGTAAGTTTAGGAACCATGAAATAAAATTTTGGGCATTATTTTTGCATGTCTTGCACAGGTGAATATGCTCTGTAAATCTGTCTTGAAATTCTGATGGAAATGGTTTTTCATGGTGCTCATGCTGGGACATACTGACTTATTTCCAAACTTACATAGTTCTTAGTTAAATCAAAGTCAAGGCTGGTTTGAAGTGTCCATATTTCAGACCAGACCAATCTGTACAAAATATCAAAGAAGGAAAGTGTGTAGTAAAAATTAGCATCAGTCAGACAGAAGTTTGGAGCTGTTAATCTTCTCAGTAACTCTAAACTGAACTACTGCTGAGAATTTCTTTCCCCTTCCTTTCTGGTCAGCACTGTCCAGGCTGAATTCTGTGCTAAGCATTTTGAATAGATGATCTCATTTATCCTATAGTGCTTTTCTGATTTAGAAACCACTAACTTATTTTACGAGTAGGAAACTGTCCCTTAAAGGCATCAAGCAACCTCCCCAAAGCTATAAGCAGCAGCGCTAGATTCCACCAAGTGCACCTCTACAATTTCTACTGAGTTGTTTTAGAGCAGCACGATAGGTTTTCCTGGGATATTTCAGATACAGAAACTCAGACTTTCCCCAAACAATACTGAGTACTCTAAATCATGATGGCTAAGCCTGACAATAACAATCTGATCATGCACATTTCATTTCCTGTATAAAGTGATCTGGACAACACAGTGCCTTGATGGGTCAGTCAAATGGGGTTCTTAAATGACCTCTCTAACTTGATTATACCAGCTGCCCTCTTCCTCTTCTCCTCTTTCACTGATACCATTGTGTGAGTTTTGTTTTGATATAGGAATTGCGAAATGAATGAAAGTAAAGTCACTGTAAGGAAGAATATAGCAAAAATCTTTCTATTTTTTTTGACAATTCTCAGCCTAAAGATGTGAAATGATATCTCACTATGGGTTTGATTTGCATTTAATGTCTAAAAATGTTGAGCATCTTTTCATATATGTATTTGTTGGTTATTTGTATGCCATTTTAAAAGAAATGTCTATTCAAGTTCTTTGTTGAGTTTTAAATTAGATTTTGTTTTTGTTGTTGTTGGATTGCATGAATTGTTTATATATTCTGAATTTTAGGGGTTGGTTTGCAAATATATTCTCCCATTCTGTAGGTTACTTTTTAATTCTGTCAAGTGTGTTTTTTGACTATTTTTAACTATGTATTTTTATTATATATGCTTTCAGTGTGTAGTGTACATTAACATGGGGAGTTGGCACATTTTCATTCTTTTTACTTACCCTTCCCTTCCCATTTTTCGAAAGATCTTCTTGATTCCTATTACCCATCTTTTATTTTAATCTTTAAATTATTTATACTTTGGGCTTCTCATATGTGATAAGCTGTGTAATATAAAAGCCTGTGTATCTGATTTATTTGACTTAACATTATGGCCTCTAGGTGCATCTGTTTTCTTACAAAAGACTTGAATTTATCCTTTTTTTTAATGGCAGAGCAGTATGTACATAAATATCACATTTTATTTATCCAGTCACCTGTTAATGGACATATAATCCTCTTCCAACATTTACTTATTATGAGTTGTGCTGCTATAAATATGGGCTTGCATGTATCATTGTGATACGATGCCTTTAACTCTTCGAGGAAGAAACCTAGAAGGGGAAGCGATGAGTCAAATAGAATTTCTAGTTTTAATTTTCTGAGAAATTTTCATGCTAATACTAGTTTATATTCCCACCAATATTGTAGAAGTGTTCCTTTCCCCAGGCAGTACCATCTACACTTGTTACCATATTTGATTTCTTGATGATAGACATTTTTTCTAGAGTAAGAGTGAATCCTAGTGTTGTATTTATTGTTGTTGTTTTTACTAGTACATGTGTGCAGTATACAGTAATTACATTCACTGTAGGGAATTGAAACATGTACTAACACATTTCAATTATGTTTTCCCTTTCCTCTACCACCCTTTGATTTTTCCAGCATCAGATTTATTTATCTTATAAGACCTTATAAAATTATCATATATACAGGTTGAAAACAAGACTAATATGTCAAATAATGTATTAAAAATTGTACTAAGCCAAGGTACACTTTTAGATACATTGTTGCTTTTACTTCTCTCTAATGGCCAGAGACATTTATAAATATATTTATTGGCCATTTGTAATTTTAATTTGAGAAATATCTGCTCAATTCTATTATTCATTGCTTGACTGAGTCTTTTATTTTGTGTAGACTAATTTTTATGAGTTCTTCATAAATTTTAGATAGTAGTCCTCTATCCAAGGACTAGCTGGGAAAATTTTTCATCATTGTACAGCTTTTCTCTTCAATCACTTGGTAACTTAAAATTTAGGATTATGATGCCTCCTGCTTTGCTCTTGTTGCCAGGATAGTTTTTGCTATTGTAGATTTCTTCTTGTTCCATTATAAATTGTAGGATTTTTGCAATTGTTGGGTTTCAAAGTAGTTACCAATAGTCTTCTAGATTTGATAGTGTCTCACAATTTTGCTCTTTTGATTTCTAATTGAATTCACGTGGGTCTTTTCTTTCCTTCCTTTGTAAGTTTAGCTATGGTTTATCTATTTTGTTTATTCGTTTGAAGAACCAGCTTTGATTCTTTTTTTATGTAAATGTCATTCATTGCCTCACTGATCTCTATAATTTCCTTCCTTGTACTAGGTTTAGAATTAGATTCTTCTTGTTTTTTAGACCTCAAATAGGTTATTTATTTGGCTTATTCTGTTTTTCTGATGTGGACATTCACAGCTATAAGCTTCCTTCTTAGAACTATTTTCTTATCTTGTAAGCTGTGCTAGTATTTTTATCTTATCCTAGGAAATATTTAATTTCTATCTTGATTTGTTTTGTGACTCACTGTTTATTTAAAAGTGTGTTATTTAACCTCCAGCTGTTTGCAAAATTTGTATCATTTCTTTTACTATTGATTTCTAATTTCAACGCATGATGATCTGATACATGGGATATATTTACATATATATACATGGGATAATTACATATATATACATGGGATAATTTTGATTGTTTTTCTTTACTTAAGGAAGCTTTATAGGTTAGAACATGGTCTATTTTGGAGAAAGTTCCATGTGCTGTGGAGAAGAATTTGTATTTTGTTGGAGTAGGGTAAAACATTCTGTAGATTATTAAATTCATTTGTTCAAAGGTATAAACATATTGTGATATTTCTTTGTTCTTTTTTGTCTTGTCAATCTGTTGCAAAAATGGGATATTGAAGTCCCTCACAATTAATTGTGTTGATATTTATCTGATTTTTATGTTCAGTCATGTTTGTTTTATGATGTTAGGTGCATTGGTTTTCAGTTCGTATGTATCTATAATTATCTCTTCTTGTTGAAATGTTCCCTTAACTAATATAGTGACTTCCCTGACTCTTGTGATCAGTTTTGATTTGAAGTCTACTTTGTCTCAAGTTCCTAGTGCATAGGTTATTGTTTTCTTTCTTTTGATTTTTAGCCTTTGAATTTCTTTTAGATTAAATGTGTCTCCATATGCAACATACCACAGGGCTTCATTTTGTGATCCAGACTGTCAATATGTATCTTTTGATTAGAAAATTGAGCCCATTCACATTGAGCATTATTACTGAAAGGTACTGACTTATTTTTATCATTATGCTATTTTTCATGATTGAATCCTTTTTTCTCTTTTTTGTTGAATTGCTCATCCTGCTTAATGTACTAATTCCATCAGACTTTTTGACATTGTTGACTTCATTATTTTTATCTAGGATATCTTTCCAAAATTTTTGGAATGCTGGTTTGGTAGTCATGAATTTCTTAGGATATTTTTTGTCATATAATGTCTTTATTTCTCCATCTATTTTCAAAGGCAGTTTTATAGGCTATACTAGTCCAGGTGGAAATTAGTTTTCTATAAGGGCTTGAAACAATTCTCTCCAAGATCTCTTGATCTTTTAAGGTTTGTGTTAAGAAGTCCGCTGTACTCCTAATGGGTTTGCCTTTATAAGTGATTTGTTATTTTTCTCTAAAAGTTTTTAAGGTTTTATCTTTGTTCTAGACTTCTGGAATTTTGATTATGATGTAGTGTAGAGAAGTTCTCTGGTTGTGGCTATTTGGGGTTCTTTAGGCATCACTTACTTTGTATACTGAGTTCTTTCCCAGTACTTGAAAGTTTTTTGATATGTTTTCTATAAACAGATTATTTGTTCCATTTGTGTTGTGCTGACTTTTCTCTAATTCAAGTCAGTCTTAGTAGCTGATAAGTAGTAGATCAGTTTTTCTTGCTTACTTGTTTTTAACACATTGCTGAGTATACGGTCTTGTATATCAGACCTATATTTTAGATTTAATATTCTCTCTGTACACTGGTCACTTTTTCTGCTTATGCTTCCAACACAATTCTTTATCTCCAGAAATTCTGTTTGCCACCTTTTCATAGACTTGAATTCTTTGGTAAATCTGTCATGTATGTTTGCAATCACTTTAGTTAGGTCTTCCAACTTTTTATTTGAATCTTCCTTAAGTTATCAATTTATTTAGTCTACTGTTTGTTTTTCTATGTCATTTTGAGCTCTCCAAGATTCTTTGTTTCTTCTTGATCATTTTGAGTTATTCAGCCATCTGGTTTATGCTTTCCTCCCATTAATCCACTCATCCTCAACTTGTGTCTGCTTTGGGGGAGCTGGGAGTATTTGGAGGCATTTTATTGCCTTGTTTTCTCATGCTTCTTTTTTATTTGTGCTATTAAGGATCAACTAGAATGGAAAAATTCTGTGGCTAATATGGTGATCACTTTGGCTAATGTCTGCTTCCAGGGATCTTGGATTTCTTTCCTTCTTAGTATTATCTATCTCTTCCACCTACTCAGTTTAATAGGATTGGACATAGTCACTCTGCTGCGAGGACAGAATTCCTACAGGTTATAATATCAACAGAGCTAACTATACGTTAATCGTGTATATTAAAACTTGTTTTAACAATTTTACCATTTTATAAGTCTCTTATAGACAAATATAATGCTATCAACAGTTAAATAAGGGGGAAGAGGAGAGGAAATGGAAGAAGAAAAGGATATAGGTCAGTAACAATCCCTCTTATACTACAGTCTGAGCTCAACTGCAGGTCTGTGAGCTCCCCCTCCCAATGGATTAATTGCACACCTGTGAGCAAGGAGGCCTGCTGATCCAGCTGTCTCTTTGGGTCATCCTTCTGGTTGCAAGCAGTGCTCTGGGCATAGCTAACTGCTAGCCATTGTCTCTGTCCCAAGATCCAACAACACTTCAGTTAATTTGAGAAAGAGCTGAAGAGCTACAGTTGAAGAGCTGAAGAACATCAGGTTCTCTGTTAACTTCTGTTAGGGACCCCTTAATCCTGTTTCCTTTACTGCAGGGCAAATCCCATGATCACTTCCATGTTTTCTGTTCACCTGACTTTTGCCTAGTGTAACACCAGAAGTGTTTGTTAAGCACCACTTTCTATCCCTCAGCTTGTGGTCATTTTCTGATGGCTGTCCCAAGAGTTTTAGTCTCTAATTCACGAACTTGGCATGGTCCCAGGGCTCCCTGCCATCTACAACCCTCAGCAAGGGAATGCTACAGGCTCCCCTGTGTGTACCAGCGAAGGCAAGACAATGCACTCAATGTCCCACAAGTGCTACACCCTGGTGCATGTGAGAGGAATGGGTGACTAATTATTTTGGGGTCAAGCCTTCTCTCCCCAAAGTCCCACTGCTTCCAGGCTCTGCTTGCACACAAAGCTCTTGGGTCTCAATTCTATCAGCATTCAGATTGAGGTCCCTAAATGGAGTGGCACTGCTGTTTTCAAATCCATGAATGTGCATCAGTGTTGTCTCACACGCTGCTCTCTGAGTTCCAGTTTCCTCAAAGCTCTGGCTTGCATGCATTCCATTGCAGTGATCATCTTCCCAGAAGAGTGACTGTGAAGCCATTTGGTCAGGAGGCTGAAGTGCTGCCTGCCTCACTCAGAGAGCCTATTCTCTCCCAAGCTGGTTTGGACTCAGGGTAGGAGGGGTGCATGATCCAAGAGTGCTCCAGTTCTCCCCTTATAAACCCTCCTGATAATTTGGTCCACTGTTTCTCCTTCCATTTCAGGTTTTCTCTTTAACTGCCTCCACAGTGTACCTGCTTTTCATTGGTGCATAGTTTAGAGATTCCCTTCCTTTCCATTGCCTCCTAGCTGGCCATGGTGATCTCCTCTGTCTACTTTTGCTTTGTTACCTATGTTTTTGATGTTATATCCAAGAAATCAGTGCCAAATCCATTGTCATGAAAGTTCTCCTATCATCTACAAGTTTTACAGTTTTGGATCATATTTAGATGTTTAATCAACTTTGAGTTAATATTTGTATAAAATTTCAACTTAATTCTTTTGCACAAGACTATCCAGTTTTCCCAGCACCATCTTGTATACATTTAGACATTAATATAGAGTGAGTTTATGTGGTTAGAGTGTATTATCAAGGAAATTTTCAGAATATGAGATTCATTTGTCATTTTTGAAGTTATTTGCATGATTTGTTTTAGACCAGTGAAACTTTTAGAGTGTATGGTGTTCAGTGTTACAAACAGCCCACTGCAGCACGTGTGCTACAGGTTAGCCACTACTGTTTCAAACTCTAAAAGACAAAGGACAGTATGGTAACCTGAAGCAGCATTCTAGACTTCAAAGGATTAAAATAAAGAGCTGAATCCAATCTTTTCCCTGCATTTTTTTCCTGAAATAAGAGAAAAGGTGTTTTATATTAGCATAGGAAAAACTAGATCAGAGAATATGGAAAATATACCCAAAAGAAAATTCTGCCAGAAATGTCTAACTGGAAAAGTTTCAAAAAAGCTTTTATCACTGATATTTGCAAAAGATCTTCAAACTATGCACTGTCTAATTGAGATATTTAGGAAGGCAGATATTTTAAAATTCCTGTTTATGTAAATTTACTGTTCAAGGTTCAAACTGATGCATATTCAGGTTGCTTCACATTCTGTGCTATGTCAAACAACAACACCATAATGTTTTGTAGAATCTCTACATTGCTTGACCTTTTATATAAATATAATCACCCCTATAAACACTCTATTTTAAACATCTTAATTTTAACTTTAAATTAAAAACACCCACCTTCTTTTCAGAAAGAAACTTAAATCTTAACATGTTTGGTATGGTTTGTGCCTAGAAGTCCCTCAAAGCCTTATGCAGTCATAGGGTTTTTTCAGAAGTGACTGAATCTAGTGTGTGATTGATTTCTACTGCAATGCTGGGATTAAGGGTACTGGGATTAAGGGGAGCCATTGCTGGATCAGTAACTGATTAGATTAGCACTACCCTGATCCTAGTAGACTGGATACAATATAAAGTACAGTAAGAGGCTTCTCTCTCTCTTTCTCTGCTTTTGCTATCTCCCAAAGCCATGAAAAGTTACCCCTCTGCCATGTGCCACCTTACCTTGGAGCCAGTGGATTATGGACTGCAATCTCTACAAACTGTGAGCTAAATAAACTTTTCCTCCTTTAACTTTGGGTGTCAGATATTTTGTCTCAGCAACAAGAAAAGTAACTTAGACAATGTTTTTTTTGTTTTCTTCCTGTCAGATAGGTGGACCATATGTTAAGTAAGTGGATAGATACATGTACATGTGTACCACCTTCCTTTTCCTTATAAACTCAGAATAATGTTATATATGCATGTTTATGTATGTATACTTTACATTTATACCCATATGTTTATGTATTTATACATTGTATTTTCAATTAACATATCATGAACATCCATGATTATTTCCATAAAGCAAAATCTTAGAAGTAGAGTTTTTGGGTCAGAGATAAGGAAAAGCTTAATATACACTGAGAAGCTTAATATATATTGTTGAATTATTTTCTAAAAAATTAACATATCCCAAATTATACTGTTATCTACAATATGCAATAACACTATTAGCTTGCCTTCTTAAAGTCTATACAGAAGATTAATAGGTAGAAATTAGTATTGTTCATTTTCAGTTATGTGGATTTCTGATAGTTGAATGATTTTTTATTCTGTATATTAGTCAATTAAATTTATTTTTCTGTTTATATTTTTATCATTTTTCTATTGATTTAAATTACTTTTAAAATTACAAATGAAACTTCTGTACTCACAGAATTGAGTCCTAATCTTTTTTCATATCATAATGTAAGCTTTCCTCATTTGTCTCCTGCCTCTGCTTACCAAATTTCCTCATGTACAATTTTCTCTCACCATACTACATGTCTTGTCATTATATGACAAAGTAAACCCTTCATATTACTCTTGTCTGCTATGTAGTATGCTAGTTCTCCATTTTCTACCTAAAAACTCTTATTCATCTTCAAAGAATTAAATATCTCTTCCAGAAGCAGATTTTTGTTATTTCTGCTTGACAGTAGCTCTTTCACCTTCTTTCAATCATGGCACTTAATTATCCTTTCATCATTGCCAATAGCCTCAATGATACTGTCAAAGTATTCTGCTCTGTCTTAGCTAAGGAGTAGGTGCATAGAGCATCCTTGGAGACACAACTTTGTCATAGGATTTATGAAGGAAATAATACAAGGACAGAAAACACTTGGAGTCACTTTGTCTTACAGCAACTCCCTTTGCAACTGTGCTTTAATTTTTGCTTCTAGTTGCTCAGAAACCAGCATTGTAGGTTCTTTCTGAGGCCTGGATTTTCAGCTCATCTCTCCTTTCTCCCTTGCTTCTTCTCTCCTAAACATCTTTCTTTTTTTTTCTTCCTCCTCCTTCTTTTTCCTCCTTCTCCTCTTTTACTTTCTCCTTCCCTTTCTCCTTCTCTTTCCATCAAAAACCTGTATCTTCTCAGGAAATTGGTATCCACTTCTATTTTGACTTCCTAAATCAAATAAGTGTCCTTTGCTTATAATTGGACAGGTGGTGCTGGTAACTGGTGTTTCTCATTCATGCAGCTCTTCCTTTCTTCAAGATTTTGGACATCTTTGCCTAATCCAACCCATACTGTGCATACTGCTCTTTGACTATGGTAATATTTATTCACTTTCTATTTCCCTCTCATTTGTGATTCCCTGGCAGGCAATTACTGCTTTCCTGGCATATCTAGCATGGGGTGAAACATGTTAGACACTCATAAATAAAGGCTGAGTTAGAACGATTACTTCTCTACTCAATCATTTCTTTCCCAAAGAAAGAATATATTTCAAATTTAATTGCCAAAGCTCCTTGATTAATCTTAGTCTGGCTTAAATTAGGAGCAAAAGTCTGAATGGCTTGAGTGAAATAGGTTATTAACACTCAGATGTAGATCTCCTTTTACAACACAGAAAAAGATGAGAATATCAGACAAGGGCTTCCCTGTCACAAAGCTGTTAATTTCCACCAGGAAGAAATAAAAAATACACCAGAAAAAAAGAACAACTTTATCAGTCTCATGTTGTGGTTCCTATGATTAGGAATTCAATGTGAAGATTAGAAGCATAAATATAACCTTTGTGCATTTTATATTCCAAATAAAAATAACTTCCCATATATAGAAAGACAATTACAAAATCCCTTAGCTATAATGAGGTTTTAAAAAGTTAATATCAAACAAGTTACATTATATGCCTCAGATATTTTTTCTTTCTAAGCTCAGAAAACTAAAGCATAAACACTAGACATGTAATAAGCTTCAGTTTTTAATTTAATACTGAGAACAAGCTGCCACTTCAAAAATATCTTCATTAAATTTAAATTAATCTGTAATCTAGTCCCCATTTCCCACCCCCCACTCCAAATGATGCTAAAGTTAATTTCTCATTCTCAGGTATACATTCTTATCATCTTGAAGGAAAGAGTAATTAAATGAACTCTTTGTGAGTCTATTCCAGAGGGAAATATGAGGTGAGCACAAAACCCTTTATTTTCCATGGAACACTCCAAAAGAGTGAGAAGATGAATACTCAGATTGCCAGAAACCTCCTTTAGAAAAGAACAATATGTAAACAAACTCGTAAGTTATTTTTCAGAGAATTGGCTGCAAAATCTAATAAGGCTAGAAGTGCTTGAAGCACAAAATAGAGAAATGTAAGTATGTAATTGGGCATCAATTTTCAGATCTAAGTGAAAGTTTTATAAATGGAAACTTTTTCACAGGATTTCACTTGCTTGTTGAATGAAAGGCATTACTGGTGACTAAATTATAGCTACTTCATAATGCCATTTAGGGTTCATTTGGAAATTTTGAATCCTACAGATTTTTACATGTTCTTAGATTTGTAAAATATCTGAAAATTTTCATTTTATAACTGTAGTGTCAGCTAAGTACTCTTAATGGGTGAAAAAAGTTCCTTACAATTAAATTCTTTAGTTATATAGCATAATTACTCATTTATATCATTCTCATAATGCATCAAGTATTCTCTATATAGGAGCCCCAGAGAGCCATCCCTTTCAAATTTATTGCATTTGAAAAGTCACTCATACCATAAAAATCAGGATGCTTTTAGGAGATAGACTGGTAATTAGAGTGCACACAATAAGCTGGATGATTCAATAGCTCTTGGAGTCTGTTCCAGATTTCAACAACTACTTTGTACATCAGCCTCCATCTGACATAATGAAGGAAGACAGCAGAACAGGGCATGAATATAACAATATCTCAATATTAAAAGGGACTTCATTGCCCAGAGGAAACAGAATCAACTGTCCCTTAGATCATGAAAGAAACACAATTCTCCAAGCAGGCTATTATGGAGTTTATCACATATTACTGTGTACAAATGGTTCTTAGACTGCCTACAGTTAAAAATCACCCAGAGACAGTTAACACAAAATTACAAAACCCAGTAGGCTAAATCTCCCCCAAAACTTCTTGATCTGGGGTATGATAATTCTAACATGCACCAAAGGTTGAGGAGCTGTGTCCTAGGGAATCAAAGCCATCAAAAAGATAAAGTTAAGACACAAAACCCCCATTATGGAGACAATTATCTTTTTAAATTACCCTAAAGCATGTGAGATCTATTGGAATTGATCAGGCAATTTTCTCCTAATCCAAACACATCAAGGATCAGTGGAACAGAATTCAATCTGGGAAGTGACAAAACTGCCTCCCCAAACTTGTCTCTGTGATCTACTCTCTGATCAGTTCGGTTCTTTTTATGCAAACAATGGAAGAGGCTTATTGGTGCTTTCTCCTAGATTTTTGCCAGCAAGAATAATAATTCTGTGATTATAAGAATCATTCTATTCCATGATTCAAGACAGAATGTGATATTTATGATTTATGATTTTGCAGTCTGGGATGGTTAATAAAGTTTATCATGGTTATGCACCGGTAATTTTATGTGGGATTTCACTGGGTTCATTAATTACTTGCAATTCCATAAAGGCTTATAGACTTTAGGTTAAGAATTTTTGTTCACAGACATAACAAGTTATTGGCTGGAAACGAGAGAAGAGGAACGGAAGAAAGGCAGTAAATGATGCTAGCAATTTAGTAGTTAGCACCTGGGAGCTCCAAAAATACTGTATGCCAAGACCATTCTTGTCACTGAATGTGCACAAGAATCACCCACAATCTTGTTAACCTGCAGTTCTGATTCAGTAGATCTGCTATGGGCCTGAGAGTCTGCATTTCTAACTAGCTGCTCATCCAAAGATCTGACTTTGGATTGCAAGGGGCTTGAAAGTATGTTACCAACTTTCTGGGATTTTCCTAGTACATTAAGGACACAAATTTACAAGGATTTTCACTTTTCTTGAAAACCTAATACTGTATATAACATTTGCTAGTTCTTCTAACAAAAAGGATAAGGAAGGCAGCAAACTTAATTCTTTATTTTCAATGGCCTCAGAACTCCAATGGTTACAGCTGTAAATTCAATAGTGTTTCTTTTCATGGAACCAAACATTATCAATTCTATGGAAGTATTTTTTAAATCCTAAAAACAACAAACCAAATGAAACAAAAACCTTCCCCTGGGTGATGGTGCTCAGGAAGAAAAGAAATTCCATTATGTAGTACAATGTGATTTTAAACCATTTTTGTCTGGAAAAGAATTATATTTCAAACCAGGCTGTGAACCTGAAACCAGCTTCTCTGAACCAGAAAATAACACAGAGCCCAATGAGTTATCTGACTTTCTAGGTTATTAGAGACAAGAGAAGGAAACCCAGCAATATCACACAAAAAAGTACCAGAAGATCATCTGCTCCCAGCCCATAATGGAGTTTTAGTCCCAATAATTCCATCTTTTTATTAAAGAAAGTTCTTACTTTTCTGATTATGAAACAGGAGATGAAAGAACATGCTACTATTTTACAAACTAGAAAACTGTAAGAGATATAAAGAAAACAAAAATATCATTTAAAAACTTTTGAGAATCTATGTATGTTTTCCTTCTCTGCTTTCTCAATGCATTTTAGAACTATAATTAGAAATGTACAGTCCATACAGTACTGTAGCCTGCTTATATTTCCCTTGGTATGTACAGCGACGTAACAGGGTTTAGTAACTGGCTGTGGTGGAGTATACAAGTGAGCAATGCAAAGTCACCCCAACATCTACACATGCCCTTGTAAAACTACTTATGTCTACTTTAAATTTTTTATCCTACTTTATTTAATTGTTGAAAAAGTATATTTTACTTTGCATTTGGGAAGTTCATACTAACAGAGAGATAGATAGATAGATAGATAGATAGATAGATAGATAGATAGGAAATAAGGTTCACTGGGAATTGCCTTGCAATCTCAAAGAGGCAATCATGAACTAGCATTCTTGCATACAATGGGAATAATTTCTCTCTTCCACTCTCTGCACCATAAAGAAAGTGGAAAGGATAGTATCAAAAGGGAAATTCTCAGACCTCTAGTGAATGTCATCAGAACCAAGCCTTAAGGAAAGAACAAAAACCTTGCAACAGTAGGAGAGACAGACACCTCCTGCTGTGGGCTAGGTCTCAAGACAAAAGATCAAGTAATCCACCCACATCTTAAGGATTGATAATCTCAGGATTGTCTATGACCTTGAGGAAGCCAAGAGTCACCATTCCAACACCTAGGGAAGAGTCACTGCTCTGTATGCATGCCTGCTTGCTATGTGACTGGCTTCCTCAGTTGTCCCCAATTTAATCAATTTTACCTGAGCAATTAATCTTATTGATTGACCATAGTTCTTTCCCACCTTATACCCACCTTGTGAGTTCTCATGTTCCCATGTTTTCCCCACCTTGAACCCATCCTACCTTGTTGTCTTGAACAAAAAAAAGTCCCTAGAAAAGACCGAGATTTGGCAACCCACTCGGGACCCCTTCTGTGTATCAGACAAAAGCTTTTTTTCCTCTCAGTAAATATATAGTAATTATTGTTAATCTCCTATTATGATTTGAAATTTTGTACCATTGTTTTTAGTCTTTTTATTTTAAAATTTTAAAAAGATATCACTTTAGAACTCATCTGGAATAAGGACATTTTCATGGAATGGGAGATTAATAAAGGTTTTTGCTATTTGTGACTTTTTCAAATTAAATTTCATTAAAAAACACTAGTATCATTTAATGTTTATTTTTTTAAAGTCAAATTTATATTTGAACATACCTCTAAATAAACTCAAGGGGAATACTCCTAGGGGCTGAAAATGCCCAAACTTCCCCAAAGTAAGACCACATGAGAGAATTAAGGCAAACTTTGTAAAGAGAAACTTGAGACTTGCCTCACACATATATAATTATCTAAAACAGAAAAACTACCAGAGAGGGGAATAATGGCATTACAGCAACTCTCATACCACAGTGTTACAACTCTTTCATACGTACAGCATAGCTATTTAGAGAAAATAGTCAAGTAAAATTGTTGCAAGTTATCCTGAGTACTCAGCAGCATCCTGTGTTCCAGCCCTGCCTCAGCACAGCCCCCTTGAAGGGCTCTGCAATGCTGCCTCCTGCCTAGCTGTCCTTTTGGTCCTGAGCTGCTATGGAATCACCATCAGTGGTAAAGATGACACCGGCTCCACACAGCAAAGCCTTCAGGAAGGAAAATCCTGGGAATCTCTCATTTGCAGGCATACGTCATCCAGAAGGCTTTTCACAACCTTTCTGACCATCCCTTGGGGATGCTGGCCCAGGTGGAGTAAAATGCTTCATCTCCTAAAACCAGGAAGAGCCCAGGTCTCTCAGCCTGACATTCAAAGCCCTGTACAGTCTTCCCCCTTCTGGCCAGCACTGGCCGCCTCCCCTCCATCCTGCCCTACTCAGAGCCTCCACTCTGAACTCTCCCCTACAGTCATCTAATATGAATTCTGGCTCTGGGCTCTTTCATCTCGGTGAGAAGCTCACAGGACGTCTTCCTTGCTCTCTTCCCTAACTCAGCTCCTTCTTTCTCCCAGGAGCCTTCCCTGAGCGCCAGGCTACTGGGAGGTTTCCTTCCTCTGGCTGTGCTGCAGACTGCTTTGGTGCAGATGGCTGCAGACACTCCTCTCCTCTGTGCCCAAATCTCAGCATTCACACACCCTTTGCTATTTCTTTTCTTTTCGTATTCACATGTTGCCATATTTTTGCCTTTAATATTTTCTTAAAATTGATTCCTACATTTTTATTTATTATTCATTTTATAGGGAATTTTAGATCATAGCTATAATAGAAAAGCAGTAACATTTTCCATAGTGACATAAATGTATATATAATAAAATATAATCATGGACATAAGAAAGTTTATCTGTGTCAGTATCCATATACCACAATTGGGAAATAGTACTTTGTTATTGTCTTGCATTGCAATTTAGGTCTCATATTATGCAACTTTTTACGTGTGTATATCTATTTATCCTAATACACTGCAAATTCCAAAGGGAGATTATATATCATACTTTATGTATCTACTGCTTTTAGTTCAGTACCTGGCACATGGTAGACATAAAATAAATATTTATTTTGTGAGTAAGTGTCCAAAAATATATCACTATCCCTAGTCAGAGTTTTCAGATCTACATTCAGTAAAATGAAGATACTCAATCTTTCATTTAAATTTAATGAGGCCATTAACTTTGTATTGAAAGAAATATATATCTCCATATTGCATATAAAATACATTGCAAACAAAGGAAAACTGCAGTGGTGTTAATAGTAACTGAGTGTTAACCAAATGAAACTCCGGACTTAAAAATTTTAAAGTGATAACTCTAGATTTTATGAGAATAATAAAAAGAAACATCCAATGGCTAACTGATGTACTTTCAGAAAACCTAATAGATTAAAATCCATGTATAGAAGGGTAAACTAGGGTCAAATAAGTTACACTGCAGAATAATTTATAAGAGAATGTATTTAAACAGCAAATTCTGAAAAGCATTTTAAATACAGCTTTATTTCTATTTTAGGAGCACACTTATCAGATGAATTAAGGAGCTCCCATGTCATAAAAAGGCACACAGAATTACAAAGGAGTAGACAAAGCTAAAAGAAAAAATTTCACAAGTTGTAAGGCTTGAATAAAAGTTTAGTTACCATTCAAACATTGTTTTAGAAAAATTCTGAACTACTATTTTCTAGAGGTCAAAATTTTAATTTTCAAAAGGAAAAATTTCCATATAATAATTTTAAAGACAAAATATACGAGAAAACTATTTGGGATGGTGAGTTCCTTATTCCAGTTCCTTATGCCAATGTAGAAAAAAATACTATGATTTACCAGTTAATCTGCTTTTAATATCCATGTCCTTTATCTCGAAGATAAGAAAAATGGAAAACCAAAGTCTCATGCTTCCAAATAAACAAGGATCTGTCATTAAGTTTATAAAGGTTCCTGGTCTATTTAATTCTAGAGGAACTATCAACCTGAAACAATCAACAAGAAATATACACAAACATGTGCTAGTATAACTTCACATTCCTCAAATATTTATTACTGTACCATGATCTGTAATCCTACACAGAGAATCATGAGATTTGAAACAGGAAAAGATCTTTCAGATCCCCTGTTGCAAATTTTGAATACAAAAATGACTCCTCTCCCTGCAGATGAGGCTGGGTGCTGGAGATGCCCCTGCTCTGCCCTCCCTTGGCCTGTTCTCTGCTGAACAGTCATTGTTGGTGAGGGCTGCCATGCAGGAGGACCTACGTCTTACTCATCTTTCTATCTCCAATAGCTAGCACAATGCCTGGGGTATAAAAGATCCTCACAAAGGGGGTTTTATATGAATGAGTAAATAAATAAACTCATTCTCTCCCAATACCTGCCGGCTATAAGTTTAAACACAAAATTCTGACATAGTAAGTACTCAACAAACCTCAGTCATGGCCTCAAACTACTTGGTCCCTAGGTCACATCACTCCACTCTCTCAGCACCTTTTCTTTGTGCTTGTCAAACTAATCTAGGCACTTTCACTAGTTGACTATTTAACCTATATCACAGAAATTATCTTTAAAAAATTGCTTCTTCAGTAGCAAGTTTTAAAACACTTATAATTTTGGTGTTTTCCTAACCAATGATGACTGCCTGAAAAGGAAAAAAGGAACTACCGATGTTTAGGGATAGAACTGTTTAGAAACAATTCAGATGAAAATACTGTATTCATGCATAAGTAAATTCCTATAAGGTGAACCAACTTTGCAGTTACTGAAGACTCCAGTGTTCACATCAGAGATATTCACATTGTAATTGTGACACAGATTTGAACATCCAGTGTATTTTGTATACGATGTAGCTTTGCAACAATGAAGCAAAGAACAGGAATGTATAACACTGAAGCCTGAGGGTCCTTGATATGCAAAATTTCACATAAAGTCATAAGTAACGCTTTTTTTTTCTTTGTCTTTTTTGAGACAGGGTCTTGCTATGCAGTTCAGGCTGGCTATGAGCCCACTTTGTAGCCCAGGCTGGTCTCAAATTTGCAATGATAAGTAACTTTAAAACATTCATTATTATCAATAATCAAACATCAATGAATAAAAGAGTGGTTTGCAACTGACAGTGTCAATACTATTCTTATAAATAACCATATTCCAACAGTTCATTCAGTGGACTGTAAAGAATGCTGATTATATTTATGTAACTACTTATTTGATTATTCGTGACTTCTAGGGGAACAAAGTATATAGACTAGTAATTCCTAAGCTTTCATTTCCAAGTGAATGTTTTTTCATATACCTACTCTGCACCTAGTACCTTGCTAATTACTTGGAAATACAAAGTAATTCATATATATGCTCAAGAGAAGGGCTAATAGTAATACTTCAATCTAACGAACATTGTTGAATTGTATTATAAAGCTCTTTAATGAATGTTAATGTCTCTACCTGAAATCTGGGCTAAAGGAATTCAATGAATAAATGGCAAGGATGCCAGTGTGACTCGAGGGTGAAGCCTATGGTCAGTCTATCTGGAGGCTCAAGACATAGAGCGACTCAGTCCTGTAATCACTCCCATGCCATGCTAAAAAGTTTAGACTCTATGCTGAAACAATTATCAAAGATTTGACCTGAGCAATGCTGTTACATTAGTTAGGCAAAAATGCAACTCTGGCAACAGTGGTGTGGAGAATGAGCACAAGAATAAAGCACTTGGAAACAAAAACTTTGAAAAGTTGGAAATCCAAGAGTCTTCTCTGGGTAAAATGGATAGAATTTGAAAAATGACTAGTTAGACATGGAAATGAAGTTAAAGAGAGGAGCAGCATGATGCCAAAGCCCCTCACTAACTAGCTGAATTGGTGATGTCATTGACACAGAAAATTCAAGATGACTAAAGTCAGTTACTAGTGAGGAGGAAGTGAGTCGGGGTCAGGATATGCAGCACTGGAGAAGCCAGCAGGAAGCCAAGCAGAAATGGCCTGTGAGTCTTTGGAGTTTCAGTAACAAAATAAGCCTAGAGACCTAGATTTAGAAGAACAATGAGAGTTGGAATCATGTGCAGTAATGAAGAGAAAGCAAAAGACAACAACTCTGAGATGGGCATGATGGTGCATGTCTGTAATCCCAGAAATCCTGGAGGCTGAGGCAGGAGGATGCAAAGTAAGACCCAGCCTGGGGAATCTGGTAAAACGCTGCCTCAAAAAGGGATATAGTTCAGTATGAAGGCTGAGGCCTTTCATCTTCACGACAAGAAAGAAGAAAGGAGAGAGAGAGAGAGAGAGAGAGAGAAGAGAAGAGAGGAGAGGAGAGAAGAGAAGAGAAGAGAAGAGAAGAGAAGAGAAGAGAAGAGAAGAGAAGAGAAGAGAAGAGAAGAGAGAAGAGAAAAAGGAGGTAAAAGAGGAGGAAGGAGAAAGAGAAAAAGAGTAACTTTCCAGACACCACTTCTGCAAGACCAGATGAAAGAAGGACTCAGGAGGGTAGGACAGGGAAGCCTGTGGAGGGTGGTGACCTCAAGTCTCACAGCATGGTCATGGCTGTCATGGCAGAAGTTTCAAGAAGCAGGCAGGATCAGCACCGCCCAGAGCTTCAGACAGATTAAAAGGACGATGAGACTGGTACTTGAGGATCATTATTTATTGAAGCAAATGTTTTCACTGTTGCTTAATGGAAATGTCCTCTGGGACGTCTCCACTCCCATTTCAGCAATAAACCTGTGGCAGTGATTGAAGACACTGGATTCTCCAGCATTGAGCAGCTGAGTAGCAGGAAACCCTGGCTCTTCCAAGGCATTCTGTGTTCCCACAAACACTGCTGCGGAGACAAACCGGCCATTCATGAGCCCCTAGGTGACTTAAAGAGAGCAGCTGAGTGTCCTGAATCCTGAGCTGGCCACGCTGAGAAGATGCCCGAATGGTTAACAGCCATCTATAGTGCATTTCCTTTCAAATTGTTTTTCTTCCACCCGAGCACATCATTTATAAACAAGGAAAGAGACGTTTGTAATTTCCCAAATGTGGGCCTTAGAAGTCAGCAGTATTAAGTGATTGGCCCAAAGCCCCACAGCTAGATACTGGCTGTACTAGTTAGACTAAAAGGACTCAAAGGTGTTTCTGCCTCCTACTGATCCTTTCAGTTCTACGGGCTTCCTCCTGCCACCTTGCTGCACTAAACCAAATACTTAACTGAAATGACTGACCATAGTTCAGCTCTGTCCTGACT
>PVLA01012778.1:0-41778 GCA_004027455.1 Hydrochoerus hydrochaeris | reverse complement strand
CGAGCGACACGTCCCCGCGGTTGAGTGGCGCTGTCTGGTTGAGTCCGGGCGGCCTGGCGGCCCGGCGAGGACGAGGGTCGGCGGGGCTGTCCCTGCCGTGGTGGCCGCCGAGCTGAGTCCCGGGCGGTTGAAGGAGCCGCTGGGGCGCTTCTGCGAGTACAGATAACGCTGCTCCCGGCGCTCCTGGAGCCGGCGCGGCGTGTGGGTGGCTGGGCCGGGCTGCCCGAGAGCGTCCCTTGGGCGTCAACGGGCGGGCAGTGAGGCGCGTGGGGACGCACACGGGGTCCCCTTCGCAGGGGCCTTTGGAAGGCGGCTGGGCCGGGAGACCCGGCCTGAGCCCAGGGCCCAGCACCGGCTCGAAGCTGCCTGCCAAGAGCGATCGCTGCAGAACGTGGGCGACAAGTTACATTTGGACCTTGCATCCTGTTTTCTCATGCTGTACCTAACCCAAATTGAGATAGTGAAGACGAGGGTGACCTGCTGCCCCTCATCTCCCCAGTGGATAAATAAATAAATAAAATAAAAATAATTTTAGATATGCTGTACTACGAATTCTGGTAACAGCTCATTATGTTCTTAAATTTCTTTAAAGACCAATAACATTCTATATCTATTTAACTACATACTACCAAGTTTTAAATTGTCCTTTGCATAGTGTTTTTTCCCAATAATTCACTAATGTTAGAAATTAGATTGTTTTACAACTATATTCAAATTAAAACTCTTATTGTAAAATGCAGTTAGAACACACCAAGAATCCACTTTATGAAATAATAAGAAACCAAAACCCAAAGTCATCAAGACTGTTAATCCTGTTACCTAACTTGACTGGATTATGAAATGCCTACCACATTAGTAAAGTATAGCAATGTGTGAGTCTGTGAGATGTTTCCAGAGATGATCGACATGTAGGCAGCAAACTGAGGAAGCGCACCAGCACTGATGTGAGTAGCACCATCCATTAGTTATCAGGCTGATGGAATAGAAGAAGAAAGTTGGCCTGTGTTTGAAAAGCTCTGTTATGCTTAAATACACGCATCATTTGCTGTTCATGCCAGTAGCTTTCAAAGGAGCTTCCTGTCTTTCATTCACACTGAGGCCCCATGCTTGATTTCTTTCATTCTGTGGCTTCCAGCCTCTTGGATTAAGCAGTGAATAAAATACTCTGGCTCTCCATTGTATAGACACTTATCATGAACTATCCTCTCTAATCCTGTAAATCTGTGTGTTTACCTGTCTATCTGTCTTATAATTTATCATCTGTCTAGTTATCTATTCGAATGTGTTCCTCTAGAAAACCATATATAACCATGCACTCAAACAAGCTTGAAAGCTAAACAGAAAAATCAAAATTATAAAGCCACGGAAATATGGTTTGGTGAAATTTTGTTTTGTTTACAAACTGAAGCCAGTGACAGACATGACTATGGCCATCTTTTCCACATAAACATACACATGGCCATTATATCCTAAGTCATAAAGAAAGAGTAAGTTCCTAAACCAAGGTACCACTACAATCCATATAAACTTGAAGTTATTAAAAAATTTATAGTAATATGGAAGGGACTAAACATTGTATGAAAATGAATAATACAAATAAATTTGTGAGCAAGCATTTCTTGAATTTAAAACAGCATTCACGCACAATGAAGCATCCTTAATCAAAGTATAAGAATTTACATACAGCAGAAAAAGACTTTAATATCATTAATAATGACAGAGTCATGTACATATTTAACAACTTTCCACACAACAGATACTTAGCACAAATAATGATGGCATGAGAGACCAAGTAATATATATATGTATATATATTATATATATATACATATATATATACATTTTTGCAAGTAAAAATATTTTTAAAATTTCCATAATCTATCTTTCCAATATAATTGTAATTGAAGATAAATTACAAAGTCTGAGATTAGAATCAGGTAAAATAAGCATGAAAAACAAATAATAGCTTACAAGCTATGTAAAAATTACTACTGTTTTGATTTTTTTTTTTTGCAACTTAGTAGCAATATTTAGATAAATACCCCCTTAGGACACATTGAATGCTAGTAGGAAAACATCACTGCAGTTGTAAACCATTTGAACAGATTTTTATTTTCAAATTTAAATTAATGGTCACAGAAAGCTAACTGAACAGGTGTCACTACCCACATGGGTCTACAGGCTCTAAGCAGGCAATTCAAATAAAAGGGTTGATATTAGGTTGGATTGTGTATGACACTTATTAACATAGGAAGAATCTATATTGCTAAATATCCATTACAGAGAAAAAAAGCCTTAGTTAGAAATGTGTTTTTGAAAATCACAAACTTTAAAATTAACAGCAAAATACATTTACTGTGTAGCATTTCAACTTAATAATAGGTCACGAATTTATAGTACAGTACTCTGAGATGGAGGACGTAGGAATTTCACTCAGGTAAAATCTAGGAATACCACTCTCACTTAGCCACAATTAATAATGCTTTTTCTTTTGTTTATCACTTTGATGTCTTTCAAATGTATGAACTGATTGTATTTATTAACAATATACAAATCTAGTCACAAATATGGATAGTGTGTGAAGTTCTTGGAAAGACATAAACCATATTTTTAAGTAGCAAAATAATTCTTTATTTTATATACCTTAACAATTGCACATTGTTTGAACTCATTCAATGAATTAATCAATTATATAACTATCCTCCTTATTAATTATTTGAAGATGGAGCCAATAATTTTGTTCCCTGAGTTAAAATTCAAACTTAGTTTCTTAGAGTTTAAAGTTCCAGGAAAATAATGTATTTCTATTTCCATAAGGAAATACAAGTTTAGCTAATATATACATATATAACTTACTATATTGCGATCATGCAATATTTCAGTCTTAATACATCTGCACATTTTATTGTTCCAATTTACGCTGGAAGTAAAAGTTGGTGGATTTTTCTATTTTGTTTGTTTATTGTTAAATCAAGTTTTTATGTTTTATTGATATTTAAATTTAATAATCTGAAATATTTTCCAATATATGTAATAGGAAATATATTGTAATAGCTATAAATCATAAAAAAGAAATAAAATTTTAAAAATTACTAGTACTTCCCAAACTCATAATACCATTCATTCAGTGAATAGCTGTCTGTGACTAGAATTTTTTTAAGTGCCTCATAAATATTTTCTGATTTAATATTTACAAAAGCACTTAGGCAGTTTTTCCATTTCATAAAGAAGTTTCAAATATCTTCAAAGAGTTAAATTGTCAAGTTTTAAATATCTACATGTAATTATACAAGGACCCTTTATCACAGTGACATTTCTAGGATTCCAGTGGTTTAGAAACATCTTTTCTAAGACACAGATTATCTGGCATTTATAATCCACTTCCATGGTTTATATGTTTTATCTGCTTTTCCTGCAGCCAATCAAAATGTAGATTACTTGGATTTTCAAAGTGACATATTCATCACTTGGACATGTTACTCCAGTCAATTTACTGGTGTCTCAGATGCTGCTGGTTTATAGTGGGGCCCAGAACAAGAGAACATTCTACACCATGTCCCGCCTTTTGTGCAGGCTGCTCTGTCAATGTTCTTTGGTTGACTGTTCATGATCCAATAGATATTAGGTGTCAATGGCAGACAAGAATGCTATTTGGTGTCTCTAGCAAACCCAGATGTGTGAATCACAGTGAAGTCCCTAAGGACTTTATTAGAATAATCTCTCTCATCATAATGCAGGCAACTACTTTTCCTTTCACCATCTCCTGGCCTGCTACTGGACCTTAATGAAAACTGGTTAACCCTGGGATACCAGGTAACCATGCAACTTGAACTCTCCATCATTTATTATTTGGCCCACTGAGTCATAAAGTTTGTTGTATATCAGAACAGTGTACCAACAACAGAAGTGGCTTATGTGTGATTTGATCCAAGAAGATTCCAAAGTTATAAATAAGTGTAAGAAGTGGAGAAAATGCCCAAAGTTCCTACTCAAGTATTCTGCCTTCTATTACCCAGCAGGCATCAATAGCCTCATGAGGCATACCATATTTTCAGGTAACAGAGGAAGAAAAAAATAGAACCTGAATTAAAGATGGTTCTGTGCATTATGAAGGCATCAAACAAAACTGGACAGTTGCAGCACTACAACCACTTTGTAGGACACCTGTAAAAGACTTTAGTGAAGGAGATCTTCACAGTGGTCAGAAACTTGGCCAGTGTGAATTGTTTTGCTTGGAAGACAAAAGAGCCAGATATTAGACTAAATAATAACTAGACACTACTATATATAAAGTCATGGGCTATAGTCAATTTTCTGCCTGCATGATGAAGGGCTTGGAAGGTAATATAGCTGGAAAACTGGTGACAGATACATTTGGGGAAGAAGTTTGTAAACAGTCATTTCTACATAGAAAGGATATGAGGTTTCATGTCTTATCAAAAATGACCTTGGCAGAATTTTAAAATTCAAGTAGATAGGATGACTCATTCTGTAGATAGCAGTCAACATCTTTTCTCAGCCTCCACTAACATTGCCTAGTGGCTTACAAACAAAGTGATCATGGTGGCAGGAATACAGATTATGCATGGGCTCAGCAATATGGACTTGATCATATTGACCAAACTTGATCTGACCACAGCCACTGCTGAATACTTAGTGTGTCTGAAAGAGAGACCAACACTGCATCCTGAATATGACTCTATTTCCTGGAATAATCAGCTTGTGACCCAGTGGAAGATTGACTATATTGGGTGGATTCCATTATGGAAAGAATATTTACTAGACTAGCTACTTATTCTAGGTATGAATTTGCCTCCTCTCCCAATAATCCATCTGCCATCACTTTTGTGTTTGCCTTTCTCTGCCTTCTCTGTACTTCATGTCCAGAGAAGTATAAAAGTGGGCTCATGACAATGGAATTCGCTTGTATTACAATGTTTTCCATCATCTATAAGCAAGTAGATTTATAAAATAGAGGGTGACATTTAAAGGATATGATTACTTTGCCAGTTAGATGGCAATATCATGCAAGGGTAGGTAAATGTCCTCCAGAATGTTGACTATGTCTGAACCAGCATCCACTATATGGTACTGTTTCCCCCCATAGCTAAGACTCATGTTTCCAGAAATCAAGGGGTGGAAATTGGAATCATTACTACTAGTGCCCCACTAGCAAAACTTTTGCTTCCTGTTGTTGTGACTTCATGCTATCCTGGCAAAGAGGACTTAGTTCCAGAGAGTGAAGTCTACCATAAGGTACAGCAATAATTCCTCAACAAACTAGAAGCTAAGTTTCCTTATTAGGAATGTTGGTTATATTGTTATGTAATAGAAAAATTGTTGGTGAGTAACAATGTTAGTGAAGTTATAGTGGTGGAGATTATTGAAACTAGACTACCAAGTATTAGTATTACCATGTTCTTTTAATGAGGTCAATGGGAGAAAGCAATCCAATTCTGATAAGATGTTCCAACACATTTAGAACTGCAGGTATAATTCACTCTGCCAGGTAAAGAGCCAAGACCTGCTGAGGTACTTGCTAAAGGCCAAAAGAATACAAAATAGGTGGAAAAAAGGTAGATATAAAGAGCAGCTATTATCATGTGACCAATTACAGAAAATTTTATAAAAAGATTATAGATGCCATTCATGTATTTTCTTATTGTATCAATATGCTTATGTATATGTACACACTAAGCAACTACCTTTGTTTTCTTTCTTTGTAATACATCACTAGCTTAAAAGCAGAATTTAATTATTGTTAAATCTACATTGAAATCATCAGATTATGGAATGTCAAAAGAGTAAGCACCACGTAGAGAAAATAAAATTTGCCTTCCAGTCTGGGTAGAGAATCAGTGCATTCCTGTTTGTATGCAGGGTAGTTCAGTCCTGTTAGATATATTTATGAACTTGCAATTGTGCTTGGAGATTGTTTTAAGAAGATGTGTCTGGTTAAAAAAAACTTGCAAGGGGGTGAATTAAAATAAGTAATTATGACTTGTAGACTTGAATGTTTTAAAAATGCCTAGCAAATGAGTAAAGAATAGTTCAGTGTATGTCTATGCAGATAGTTAGCATGTAGACTAATAAATTGAGAAAAGGAGACACATTTCCACCATGGGAAGCACTAACAGGTTCTGAGCATGACTATGGATGAAATAAAAAAAAAGAGAGATGGGAAAAGGAAGTTGTTGAATTTTTAAAAAGCACCAGTCCACTGGAGAAGGTGAGTCTTTTGCGATCATATTTGCACATACTTACATGCAAAGTTTCTTCAGGCTCACAACAAAGAATCATATCAGCAGCTCTCCAGGGAGCTTCTAGACCTTGGACCATGGAGTGGTGCGGCACCATTGCTCCCTCTTATTCTGCAGCTTCCATCTTTCTGGGATGTACACCTGCTGGATGCTCCTGCTTTCTAGGACACACATGGGCATTGTGAACTCTTCTGCTTCTGATCTTATTCGTCTATCTAATAAATTCCCTTTCTTAATTATACATGTACTTTCTGTCATTTATGTCCTTCTGGAAATCCCTAGCTAATACAGATCTTTCTTTACCTTTCCCAGTTCCATAGCCATATGCTCCTCTTGGCTTGAGGATACATAACTATAATTTCTGCTTCTGTCTTCACATGGTCATCTTGTCTGTGTGTGCATGTGTGTTTGTGCCACTTCTGTTCTTGAAAAGTCCCAATCCATTTTACAACTCTACCCTAATTAATGTATTTTATCTTCAAAAATCCTGTTTTCAATGAAGGTTAGTCACAGATATGAGAGGTAGAACTTCTACATATTATTTTGTTAGACACAAATAAGCCCCTAACAGGATTATTGTTTTGTTGTATATGTCACTTTACATTTGTGAGACATTCCCATACCTTCTCATATTTGGGACACATGATGCCTTTTAAACCTTGTCAGTATATAATGATTAAATGATGTATTAACTTTGAACTAATTGTAATATTTCCACCTAAAGTTAACAATTTAGTAAATAATGTATGTCTTTCCCAATTTATATCCAAAATGTGTAAGACAAAGTTTTCTTATTCTATTTGTCAGTGAGGAAATTCCCAAAGCAAACAAACAAACAAACAACACCACAATAAAGACAATTGTCAAAGATCTGTGTATCAGCAACTAAAGGATCTCGCAATGGCCAACACTGAAAATTTTTTGGCAAATTATAAATAGTACTAGATAAAAAATGAATTTAAATATAAAATAAATATTAAGTCTATGAAAATATAGATGAATTATTAAAGTACATTAATAAGTAGAGTAAAAGACAAATCACTTATAAAGAAAAATGGAAAAATAAAAAAAGAATATTAATACATTGATCTATTATTTATTCTCAATGTGTAGATACAAATGTTAAGAATCAGGATAATGATGCAGATTATATATTCTCTGAAAGATGACAATTATGCCATACATCTAAAACTGTTCTAAAGCAAAAGTTAATTATAAAATATCTGAAGATATACTATTAAAAATATATCTGAATAATATCAAAAATAAAAATTTCAAGATGTAAAAGAAAATATTTCTAAGCAGTGACAGGTGTAATGATCAGTGGGTAAACTGCAAAATTAGGGACAGTTAAAATTACTTCTATAAACTTTAAATATATTTATAATTTTTAAAATATATTTTATCTGCTCAAGATCTGTCAGTGTTTCACTATTTGTATAAATATTTCACCAAATACTTTGTAAGAAAAATATATTCAGAATTGTTACATGTCATATTAGAAAGCTAGTTGTCCCTTGCTTTCCATCTTCTTGATGTTTAATAATATATGCATCTTTTAATAAATGTTAGAAATTAATGTTCATCAGAGGACTAATATCTAGTATATCTGAAGAATTCAAAAAATTACCCCTCGCAATAAAAGACCCCGTGAAAAGGCAGGCAAGTGAAATGAATAGGAGCATCACAGGAGAAATGCAAAAAGCCAATAAATACTTGAAGAAATGATTAACATCACTGGCTATTGGAGAAATGTAAGTTAAAACTGTCTTACACCAACAAGACTGGCCATCATCAACAAATCAAATAATAGTAAATACTAGCCAGGCTTTGAATGGAAAAGGAACACTTATACACTGTTAATGAGAATGTAAACTAGTATAATCACGATGGAAATTAGTAATGATGACTCCCAAAATAAATAAAAACTAGAAATTCTATTTGTCTCTGATATTCTCTTGCTAGGTAACTTCCCTAAAGAATGAAATGTCATGATGCTATACAAAAAGCAGTGTTTGTACCTGTTAAATTCATATTAACCCAGAGATGGAAAAAGTAAGTTATTTAAGAAAAAAGAAAATACGTTATTTAAACAGAATGCAGTACTACTTATGCCAAGCAGAAAAATAGCCATTTGTAAGAAATGGATGCACCTTGAGACTGTAATGTTAAGTGAAATAAATTAGACATATGAGCTTAAATATCACATAGTTTCTTATACCAAAAACCTCAAATTATGAATAAAGAACAAAATAAAAGATAGGTAAGATATGAGAGATAGGAAGGTAGATCTTTCACAAATAAGAGGATCAACAGAAAAAAGGGTGAGGGAGGAGACAGAAAGGAAATAAAATGAATTAAGACATGATATGTACATGTTTCTACTCCAGAAAAGGAATGTAAGCATTATGCACTGCAAACATGCACTAATAAAAATAAAAAATAAATTAATTTTCTTGTTAAAAATACAATCTATTTTGAACTTTGCATTTATTTTTATCTCCCTTGCTTTTTGCTTTTTGTTTCTTCCTGAGAACTAAAAAGACTCTCAATTAGGATCCAAACAAGTCTATTCTAGAAAGTTTTAACATAAGCTTTACAATGCATTAAACTTACTTTGAATTTTTTTCAGAAAGTTTTAACATAAGCTTTACAATGCATTAAACTTACTTTGAATTTTTTCTTTGTTAAAGAAAAATACACAATTTCAAGGGACTTCCTTACAAATGAAATATATCATTAATGACTCAGCATCTCTACTACCATAAAATAAATTAGAAGAATATGAAACAATAGAGGAAGAAAATAACTTGAAATAAAAAATAATAATAAATATTTTAGAAAATAAATACAAAACAAAATTATATATCTAGAAATGATTTTCTGTTCTCAATTTAGATCATGAGAAGAAAATAAATGTCACTTTTTCTTTGTTTTAAATATAACATGAAAAATTTACACTTATGCTAACCTGTAATACCTGAAAGGGAAGATATGTCTCTCAACCTTCACAACTAATGAGTTCATCAAGTTTCTTTTGGTACATTTGTAATTCTTTTTTCAATTCTAATGCTACATTCCTTTTCCTCTTGAATGTCTATGATCATTCCTTTATAAAAATTTCACTTTAGGGCATTTCAAGGAGCACTTACATGATTTTCTAGAGACAAAAACTTGATAAAGACCTCTGTACAGAAGGGCTCAACAATCTTATTTAGGACAGATGAGAGCTTTAGGCATCTGGATCCTTTTTCAATAATGTTGCAGGATACATTTCAACTTTCTTTCCAATGATAAATACACAAGTATAACTAAATGAGATGTTCTGTGATGTTTAAAATTCCAGTGAGGACTCTGTTGGTAATTTAAGGTTATAAATTTTACATAAACATCCATCACATTAGAAATCCAGAAGCAATGAGTTAACGAAGAAATAAACTGTCAAATATTACTCATGTTGCCCACGTATTATTTTAGGGAGGACCTGAATGGGTTTTTTGTTTGTTTGTTTGTTTGTTTGTTTGTTTCATTTTGTTTTGTTTTGCTTTGTTTATCTTTTTGAGACACGGTCTCGCTATGCAGTTCAGGCTGGCCTTGAGCTCACTTTGTCACCCAGACTGGTTTTAAATTTGCAATGATTCTCCCTCAACCTCACTAATGCTGGGATTACAGGAGTACACCACCACGCCAAGCTCTGTATGTTCTCTAAATTGATATTATTGTTCCAGTCAATAAAATATGAAGACTTTATGATTAATTTATATACTATATACAATACCAAGAAATGACTGTATATGAAGACCAATTTAATGTATCTAACATATTTCATATTTTCTACATATAGTAATTTTTATATATGTATAAAGGTAAAGTTTTGGTGTAATACCTATGAAATAAAAGGAATCATTGATTATTTAAGTATACATTTATGCCACCTTGACAGTTGTCATTATTGTCTTTAAATTCATTATTTCAATATAGAATAACAGAACTCTACTATTTCTTGTATTTCACATATAATTATATAAAGTTTTCTTTTATTTGAGAATCCTTAACATCAGTCCATATTGCCATAGACTGAAAATCATACTGGAGTAAAAACTCATCAGTGGGTTTTACTCATAAACATTATGGCAAAAGTAACCTAGACTGTGCATCATGTATGTGGTAGTTTACATACAGAAGAATAGTGGGAACTTTGTGCTAGTTTATTTTTAGGATTACTTTGAGGGGGAGGATTTTGGGACAAGAAGTGATGATGGTTGATAGATCTTGAAGAGCACAGAGATCTATTATATTTATGCTGTAAATTTGAAAAGGCTTCTTTGAAGACCAGAAATTGAAGCTATTATAGGATAACATATAGAATAAACTTTTCATGTCTAGCTATGAGGTGATGAGCAGCATTGTACTACGGAAGCCTCATTGATGAGTATTCTGCATGAGCTAGTGGAAATCCTTGAATGGGCGCTCTCACCTCTGCTTTCACTGCCGTTCCTACCAGTCTGCACCAGATGCAGCAAATAGAGCCCTTACAGTTCAGCAGACTTGGGTTTGAATATCGTGCATGAGTTTACTGTTGATAGGCACATCAGTGGTTTTCTTAACAGTCCTGGTTTCATTTATATATTTTGATTTGTAATACCTATTATAATTATTATAGACCCTAAATATAGACATGTGAAATATTTGACACTGTGCATTTCCAGCCTGGTGCTTATGCAACTGAGCTAAATCCCCAGCCCACTGTGCATTTCCATAATTTAAAGTTACCACTAGATTTATTATCTATCTATTTATATCTATCTATCTATCTATCTATCTATCTATCTATCTATAACATCAGACAGATTCTTTATGCAATTTTGACTGTTGTCATTACATTAAAATTTCCATCCACTCAACTGTGTTGAAATTAGCTGTTTGCTAAAATATATAGAATAGATTTCTTCAAAGAACAGCCTGCATTTGCTAATGGCATTTCTAACACATAGCTGCTAATAGCTGCATTCTACTCTGTCAAGAAATAATCTTTAGAAATAAACTGTTTTCAGCTTTTACAGGTGAAGTTTGAATTTTTCTCCAGATGGTAAATTATTATAATTAATTTTAGATTTTATTAATTTACAAATTGATTTCATTCAATAAAATATATCAGTTGTTTTCATTTTTTTGTTTATTTTGAAAATCACTTCATAAGCTTTAGTGAACTTTTTAAGTTAAATCATCATTGTAGGCAAGACAAAATGTTTTATGTGCTTTCGCGTGTATCTTGTGGGTGTTTTCTTACATTGCACAGCACTTTTAGTTTAGGGTAAGCTAGATAAGCCATTAAAGATTAACTTAAAAACAATTTTTAAATTATGAGCTCCCTTTCATATGGCTCCACATCTCTATCTTTGCAATGGAGATAGTAATCACACTATGAGTATTTTCCATTTAAATATTTAGTATCATTATTATATCATATATATATATGTATATATATGACAAAACTATGTATGAAGTGCTATGATAACTTTCTTTTTAGCAACACTCTTAATAAAGTGTGAGGGCAAACAGCTTGTAAGGCAGAGGTGACGTGACACTCATCCCCAGGCGTTACAACCCACAGTGGTTCTCTCAGCTGTCTTTAGCAGATATCCTTCTGTAACATTTGCTTACAGGCAGGTTTTCATATATAAGTGAAGCTTTAAAAATCTTCTCCATAGTTTTCCTTCTTTCAGCAAATGGTATAGTTGATTGGAAAAATGTGTCTTTGCAAATGATAGTTATAAAAAGCATTTTTACAGTACATAATGACTACATTTATTGTGGAAAGTTGAGACATATACAAATACATACTTTTTCTTTAAATTACATTTTATTATTTTTTTCTATGTTTAGCTGACCAACAGAATGAATTATTATTCTTTAGACATATTCCAGTGCAATACTAGAATTTTATTGGGTTTTTTAAATATTTTACTTTCCAATAGAATGTAATAATACGCCTGCATATATGTAACATACATATGCATATATTTAAATATATTTGGCTGAATAATAAACTTTATGTTTCAAAATGTCCATTAGATTTAATAAAGCCTAATATCTATCTCATTTCAGTATGCATGCTGAAATGTAAATAACTATCTCATTGTCAAGGTGAGCTATTCCCTTTAGCAATCCACAGTCAGAACTGAAAATGCAGTACAGTATACCAAGCTTTCATAATTCCAAACTGAGTGCCAAACTTCTTGGGACCTTATCCTCCTCTGTGACATGGTTCTGGGAAATGAGCATAGCTTGGAATATTTTACATTTTCTATAGAAAAGAAAAATATACAAAACACTATTTAATATTTTCAGAAATGATGATTCAGAAGAATAAGTATATAAAGAATGGAAATAACTAATATTGAGGGTTTAAGAGAAACTTTGGTAATAAGTTATGTATTTCTTTAGATAACATCACAAAACTAATTATATGATTATCTTCTAGATAATATTAAAGGTTTGGTGAGTTATTCAAGGTAACATAATTTATCACCAATTTCCAGCTCAAGTATCTTATATGTGTACATTTTTCTTTTCTATACAGACCTATTGCCTTTTACTATCCCAAAAGAGAAAGAAATAGTATCATTTAAATAGATTGAATTAAATTTATTGCAATTTGAACAAAAAACAGAACAAGATGTATATTTCATGGAAATATGTATATTTACATGTCGATGTTTATATATGTGTACATACATATGCACATTTACAAGATACACTGATATATAATGTTTAATATGTGGACTTATTTTGTGTATCCATAATATATACTGGCACTTATAATTTTGTTTTTCATATTTAAGTGACCTATGTACAGTGTGTATATATGTGACATAAAGTCCAAACTTAAAACTATTATTTGCATTACTGTACACAAAACAATACTGTATCACTGCCTTATGGTAAGCAAGGTTGTATGTAATGTTGTGTAAAACATGTAGTACTATTAAGTGGTAGAAGACACTGTTTTCTACTGCTCTTTTATATTTTTATTTTAATGTTCATTAACATAGAATGCTGTTTTGTTACATCTATTCCTAAGTATTTCATTATTTTTGTATACTAATGTGAAAGGTGTTGTTTCCCTGATTTCTCCTTCAGTGAGTTTATTATTCATGTACAGGAATGTTATCAATTTTTTAGTGTTGTTGATTTTTTATCCAGCTGCAGTACTGAATTGGATTATTAAATACATAAGATTTTTGGTGAAAGTTTTGCAGTATGTGTAGTATTCAAAGTAGAGTATCATGTTATCTGCAAATAATGGTAACTTCTTCCTTTCCTATTTTTATTATATTATTTTATTCTCTTGTCTAGTTGCTCTGGCTAATATTTCCAGAGCTATATTAAGTACTACTCTTGATAGTGGACATCCTTGTCTTATTTGTGATTTTCAAGTGAAAATTTTCAATTTTTGACTGTTTAGTATGATGTTGCCTGTTGGTTTGTAATAGATGGTTCTTATTAGATTGGAAGCAAAAAAAATATCTGCATTGAAAACTAGAGTACTTCGTAAAAGAATACTGAAGAGGATATCAGACAGTGGAAAGAGATCCCTTGCTCTTCTGTAGGAATCACCAACATAATGAAAATGGCTGCACTCTCCAAATTTTTATATAGATTTAATATAATTCCTACCAAAACACCAGTAACATGCTTCATAGAATTAGAGAAAACAAACCTAAAATTTGTTTGGATACAGAGGAGACATAGCAGCAAAAGCAATTCTGTGCACAAATGCAAGGCAGAGGGCGTCACAATTCCTCACTTGAAGTTACCATACAGACCTACTGCAATAAAAAGAAATAAAAAGAAAATAGCATAGCACTAACAATAAAACAAACCTGAGATTCAGCGGAACAGATTGCAAGATACAGAAACAACTACAAACTTAGCCACCTTATCCTTGACAAAGGGACCAAATACATTTACTAGAAGATAGACTCTTTCATAAATGGTACTGGAAAAACTGGTTCTCACATGCTGAATACTAAAACTAGACCCATATCCATCACCATACACTAAACTAAATTCAAAATAAAACAAAGTTCCAAATATTAAAGCATAAATACTGAATCTGCTGAAATAGAAAATAGGTAGACTCTTGAAGACAAAGACAAAGCACTCCTGAAGACAAAGTTGTAGGCAAAGACCATAAACAAAACCAAGTCTGCACAGGAAATATTAAAAGAATCAGCAACTGGAATTTCATCTTATTAAAAGCTTTTGCACAGCAAAAGAAATGACAGACAGTGAAACAATAACCAGAGGGTGGAAAATGTATCTAGTTTCTCCTCAAAGGACTAATGTGAAAAACATATAAAGAGCTGAAAAAAAATCAAATCTTATAGATTCAAAGACCCAACCCATATGTGTACATACATATGCACATTTACAAGATACACTGATATATAATGTTTAATATGTGGACTTATTTTGTGTATCCATAATATATACTGGCACTTATAATTTTGTTTTTCATATTTAAGTGACCTATATACAGTGTGTATATATGTGACATAAAGTCCATCTTAGATACTCATCTAAGATGAATACACACTTCTCAATGAAGAATTACAAATGGAAAATAAATGTATGAAAAAATGTTCAACATCACTGGTCATTTGAGAAATGAGAATTAAAACAACATCGAGAATACATCTCACTTCAGAAGGAATGGCTATTATCAAAAAAATAAACAAACAAAAAAAACAACCAATGACAAATGCTGGAGGAGCTGTGGGCAAGCAGTGTTGTTGGAACTGTACACTGGTCCAGTGCTGTGGAAATCAGTGTGGACATCCTCATAAAACTAGACTAGAGGTTTCACTTGACTTGGCTATTACCCTTCTTGGTATCTTCCCCAAAGAATTAAAAGCATCATACCATGATGATGTGTGCACACCCATGTTCATAGCAGCACAATTTGTAAAAGCTAAATCCTGAAAACAATCCTAATGCCCATCAACTGATGAATGGATCAAAAGATGTGCTTTTTTAAAAATAATGGAGTACTACTCAACCATAAAGGATAAATGAGACATTTATTGTTAAATGGATGCAGCTTAATGAGAAATTGAAAACATAAATGAGAACCAAAATGTATAATAAATATTGTGAAATAGGAAGAAGTTGTTCTAAAAGAGGAACTATAGAGCAAGGAGGGGAAAGAAGGAAGAGAAACAAAAACTAAGAAAGAAAGGATAAAATGAGAAAAAAGTTTGGAAATAAGGAATGGAAAAGAAATGGAAAGGCAAGAAAGGTAATAGGAAGGGAAAAAAGACAAATCAAGGTACATCATTTGTAGGTACAAATACCTGATGATGAATGTGATCATTGCATAAACCTAAATTGTACAGTCAAAAGTAATTAAATTAAAAAAAGAGTAATATGAAATATGTCCCCACCTACTCTGTCTTAAAAATCAAACAGAAAGATTTTGCCACAGTGCCATTTATCCCACTTCAGACACTTCCAGTCTCACTGTTTATCTGAGAACAGTGAGAAAAAAATAAAAACAGTAGACAGAGATCAGGATGGCAAGGAATGGGTCAGGAACAATGCAGTCTACTAAGAGATTAAGGCTGTGTGTAGAAAAATCACTGCCTTTGAAAAAACACTTGGGAAAAACAGCCCTCTAAAGAGTTTTATGAAGCATTTGAGATTTAGACATTTACAGACCTCATTCTTTCTCCTACAACATACCACCACACAAAAAACTAATATAAGAATTAAAGTAAGAGCATTATAGCAAAAGGATCTGCAAGACCTATCATCTGTGATACTTACATCTACAGGGCATACTAAGTGTAGCCCAACTCTTTGCCTGCGTGTCATAAATCTTCATGCTGAATATCTGTTTCCCTCTGTTCTTATTACCTACTACAGTATATCTGTTTCAGAAAAATTACAAGGAATTCCAAAAGTCCAGAAAAACACAGTCTAGAAAGGCTATGTAATAATGAACATCAGAATCACATAGAAGACATTGTTCAAAGTATCAGACAGGGAATTAAAAAAAAAAGTTAGACTGGAAAGGGCTCAAATGAAAACATCAAATATAAAAGAAAAGATGAACACTATTTTTATAAAGGTGGAAATTAAGAAACAAAGCATTTCTAGAAGTCAAAGCACTAATGGACATGAAGAATGGCTTTAATGGGCTAATAAGTAGATTTTAGTAGCTGAGAAAAAAGCAATTAAGTGGAAAATCGAAACTTTTGAAAATGAGATGCAAAGAAGAAAAAATAAAGAAAGCAAGACAAAATATCTGAAAACTTTAAGAAAATATATAAATATGTTACATAGGAAATGATCTTCAATGACCAAGCAATGACCAAGAACTTTTAAATGTTAATTACAAAATATGAAACCATAGATCCAATAATATCACAACATACTGCACAATTTTTAAAACATCAGATCTAGACATATCTTTCTTGACCTTAAGGACATCAAATGCAGTGATTAAATCTTATAGGAAGTATGAAGCACTTTACTTATGGATACACAAAAACAAGAGTCCCTGCAGTTGACTTATTAGAGTCTGATTAAATAAAGAGAGGGGAAAGTCATTATTTAAAGTATCAAAAGAAAAAAGTATCAACCTTTGAGTGAAGAAGAAAAAGAGTAACAATCTCCTGGGTAATTATTGTGTATAAACAAGTAAAGCAAATGACAATGATATCATGCCCCCAGAAAGGGTGAATTGGGACTGCTGTTTCTATATGGCATGTGCTCTACACATGAAATGACAGCCTTATCTTTAAGAGACTTACAATGATTTGAAAGTGTATATTATAAACTAGTACTACTACACCATGAAAAGACTTGTAGATATATGTTTATGTGTGTCTATGTAATCAAATTTTCTTCAATTATTTTAGTATAATACACCAAATTAAGTAACCATATGTAAGCTATCATCAGCGTGTGCATACACATAGGGACAATTTGCTCAGTTGTGTGTATGTATATCATATATGTCACATGCATAATGCTGTAGGAGGAGAATAAAGTAAAATGTTCAATCAAACGAGAAAGTAGATAAGAGACAAAAAACCAAACAAACACAATCAAAGAAAAATAGTTTCAAATATGGTAGCTATTAATAGAATTACATAAATAATAATTTTAAACATGAATGATCTAACAGCTTGCTAGAGTGCATTACAAAGTAAACCAAAAGTGTATGTTCTTTTAGAATGCTGTTTTTAAAATAAAGATAATGACTTTAGTTTAAAATATGAAGCACGTTAGTTTTGTTTCCTAGAAAGTTAGAGCTGTTACATTAAATTTAGATAAAGTACACTTAAGAACAAGAATACTATCAGACATAAAGAGTACTACATGATTATGAGAAAGACACGAAATCCTAAGTGCTGATGGACCTAACAAAGGGTTACATTTCTAACTGTCTAACTTCTTTCCGAAGTAACAATTTTGACATTTATAGTGTGACTCCCAATATGTTGAGCAAGACAGAATCTAAAAAACAAGGTTCAGTATATTTTCTCAAGTATTTAGTAATCTGAAGAACACAGATAATTGGATACCAAAAATAATGCAACTAATCAAAACATAGGCAATGGAAATGAATAGTTACTTCTCTAAAGAAAGAGTACATATTGTCAATAAGTACATGCAAAATATTCAGCATAGTCGTCATTTAGACAAATACAAACCAAAACAGTAGTGAGATGTATCATACTTCAGTAAGACTAGTTAACATCAAGGACCCTATCCCCAAATATACAAATGCTGCTGAAATTATGGTGGAATCTTCTGCATTTTTGGTGGGAACTTAGGCAAAAACCACAACTATGGAAATATCCCAAAACACAAAAATAGACATTCCATTTCACCCAGCTTTGCCTCTTTAGGTTATCTTCCTAAAAGAGGTAAAGATATATTTTAATGACTGTGACATATTTTAATAATCATACTGTGATGATATGAATATATATATTCACATATATATATTCATATATACATTCATGTTATCACAGTACAATTCAGAATGGTAAATTGTGGCAGTGTCATATTTCCATCAATAGATGGCAAGATAAAGAAAATTTGTTTTATATATACATAGTGGAATACTACTGAGGAAATCTAGGAAAATAGATTCAGAATGAGATCATAATACTAAATGAAAGAAATCATACATAGTTAGTTAAATATCACATTGTTTTTCTTACATAAATGTCTCAGTTACTTTTTTATCGCTGAGACAAATACCTGATGCCCAAAGTTAGAGAAGGAATGGTTTATTTCTTACAGTTCTTTGAGGTCTCAGTCCATACTCAGTTGGCTCCAAGGTCGGATGACACGGTGGGGCTCCATTCATGGCTGCATGCAAACAGCAAGGTGCAAACCGGCAAGAGGGAGAGAAACACCACCTGCTTGCCACATCATATGCTGGCTCCACCTCTGGTGGGTTGTAGCACTCACACCACCAATCTGAGAACTAGACAACGAACCAATCACAAATGCTAGATTTGGTCGATTTCATAATTCACTAGGCTTGGGGGCCACTGACATAAACCATGACAATAAGTAACCCAAAATGTAAATAATTCAAGGACAAAATACATCAGAGATGAGGGAAACAAGGAGGTAGATTCTTTGAAGATAAAAAAAGGAGATCTGAGGAGGGGTCACAGACAAGAGGGTGAGGGAAGAAAGGGAGCAAAACTGAGCAAATTGTCCTATGTGTATGCACCAACTCCCCAGATTGAATGTTATTTTTTATGTATCAAAGACATATAGCAACACTGAAAATGAGTAAAAAATTGACTAATTTGAAAGTTCGAATGAAAAATTAAATACTTTTATAGTATTGCATATCAACCTCGACAAACATAATATTATGCATTAAAGTAACTTACATCAAAACCGTAATCTATTTATAGAAAACAACATAGTTTTTCATGGTTTCCTGGCTAGTTTTTGTCAACCAGGAAAGATTACAGTTAGAATACACAGTTGTGTGTGCATGTGTGTGTGCGTGTGTATTATATATGGACATTAGAAACATTATTCGATAGGTGTAAAATGAGAATAGGCACTCACACGCTGATGATAGCTTACATATGGTTACTTAATTTGGTGTATTATACTAAAATAATTGAAGAAAATTTGATTATTAACATACTGCATTTCACCTACATAGTAATTTAAAATTGCTTTTGAACAAGATATTCCTCCCAGAAAAAAAGTAAACAAAGACTGTTAGAGTAAGACAATCCAGTCATGGTGGCACAGGGCTGAAATCGCAACACTTACTGAGACCCAGCTGGGAGGATCACAAGTTCAAGTTTACCCCTGGTAACTTAGCAATATTCTATTTCAAACCAAAGAAAAATGAAAAGGGGATAGGGATGTAACTCAACACAAACACCTTTGGATCAACACCCAGTACCACACACAGACACACGCACAAGAAATAAATTTTAAAAAATGGGCAAAACTCCAAATCTCCTGTTCTTTTTCTCTGGTTCTCAATGATTTGTTGCTAATAATTCAGCTCTTTCAGGATACCTATTTCTCTTGCCTAAATCCAGCACTTTTCAGCTTTGCACTAGTGAAAGATTACAAGTCTTTGTAAAAATATGCACATGTAAAGGTATACAATGTTTAAAAGTCTGTAGCAAAATTATGTGTATGAATATAACTGAGTATCGTTTTATACTGTAATATTTCTTCAGAATAAATATTTCACTTTAGTTTTCACTGTAATATTTTTTTGCATAACCAATGTTATTCAGACTTCCCATGTCTTTCAAATTTTTAAATTAAAATAAAATGTTTTGATTGAAGTTTATTCCTAGAAAATAAAGAACATTATGAATGAAAACTAACTTTATATTAAGACTATATCACATTAGTTCCAAATACTAGCACAGTCATGTTGTAGTTGAGCCAGCATTGCGAGACATTGAAAATTATAAGTAATAAGAGAATCAAAGGATGAAGTGAGGGATGAGAGGGGAGACAAAAGGGATAATTAAGGAATAGGGATGTGTTACGTACTTTTACCAACTCTATACGATGACTATAAGCATAATGTACTGCAAACATGTACTAATAATAGCTCTAAAAGAAAGAAACAAGAATGAAATTATAAAGACCATAAAAAACTTATGACAAAATTAAGACAAATTGTATAGAAAATAGTCAAAGCATTCTAATAATGTCTATAAAAACTGTGTTTTCTTTTTCTCTACTTTAATACATTTCTGACAACTTTTGGATTACTAAACATTCCCATATACTTTGTACGTTGTTTGCAAAAGCCTAAAATATGGTTCTTTAAATAGGAATTTTTGTGCTTCTCATTTCTTTTTAAATGGCAACTGAATTGGTAGATACTACACTAAAATTTCACTGAGTGAATAATAATTTTATCATGGTTAATTTTTACTCTTAAATTAATTGGACACTTAAAACTAAATATTCAGCATTTCATTTTTCTTCCAAGTAATTATAAATTTCTCTCTTTAGGAATATCTTTGCAAATTTAGAACAAATGAATGGTAATTATTAGTTAGCTTTCTGAATTTTGGAAGTATTGTGTTTTATATGCACTCTTAAGCTTTTCTGATTCTGAATTTTTTGGGTCCGTTTGAGTTTAAAATGTACTTGTACATTTATGTCTAGGAATTTCTCAATGCCCATTTCTAAATTCCTATATTGACATTTTTATAATCCTATTTTGTGTTTATTAGCAAAGGCTTGAGTACATAATGTTTACATTCCTCCTGTGAAGTTGATATAATTACATAACACTTCTAAATTCCTTTTTTTATCAGGCACCTTCCCTCCCCCTTCCACTCATGTCTTGATCCTTTTCAGATTTTAAGCACATGTCTTTAGTACACACAGTGTTCACTTTTTAAGGGTGATAATCAAAAAAGGAAATTCATGATTAATGCTTGTTTTCTGTCTAGAAATCAGTCTAATCAACAGAAACGTGAACCCTGAAGAAAATGGATTCATTTCTGTTCATATTAACCTTTAACAAACAAGATCACAGTACTTGATGGCACCATTACAAAAAGCCTATTTTGGTTGTCAAGTTTTGCCATCTACCTAGTCAGTTGTCATTGTTATTGTTTTGTTCCCTTTACAGTATACACCAATGAATATATTTTTAAATAATTGCACATATATTCAAAGTATACATTCAAGACCATTCTAGGGAGATGTTTTCAAAATACAATTTTACAACAGCTCAAGTTTGTTGTAGTCTCAATATTATTATTCTTGACATTGATAGTTACTCTTAAAGTTACAGTAAAAATAATGGAGCTAACTTCCTTTTTCATTTTCAAACTGTTGAGAGCTGGATAGTGTTCAAAGCTTGTTATGGCAACAAAAAGTGAGATAAACTGAAAATCAATGGCTTTTCTCAAGCCATCAGAAAATTGAATTTGTACAGCGAACTATTACCATTAAATCTAAGCAGAGAAGTATATCTAAGCTCACAACTGAGAGAGTGTCAATAGATCAGAAGCAACAGGAATCTTGAAGTGGTAGAAATTATTAAATGCTAATTCTTAAACTGGAACCTGAATGTGCACTAAAATAAGAGTGAGAGTCGTGTCTGCAGTATCAGTAGAATTCCGACACTTCCATGCTGTTACATGTCAGAAATATACCCAATGTATGTCTAATTCATAGCATGCACCATCTTAAGACTGAGGCCTAATGGGATGTAGAGATTAAAGTCATTCAAAATAAGGAAATATCAGGAGATGGTCACTGCCAAGGGGAGGCTAAGGAGACATGACTGGGAAATGTCATACAGTGTCCTGGATGGAAACCATAAAAGGACATTGGAGTAAAACTGGCAAAACCTCAGGAAGTCTGTCTTTATATACAGCTTCATTAACTGTAACAGACTTATCATACTAATGTAAGCAATTTGTAATAGGAGAAACTGAATACTTCTTTGTGAAAACCTCTGCATTATCTTCAATTTTTCTGTAAATAGAAAGCTTGTAAAATTTTAACAAATTAGTTTAAATAACTATAGTTTTAAATTAATTGCCACTTATACTTTAATGTAAGGTTTTATAAGCATAATAATTTTTAATTTGGATTTTCAATTTCCATATAACACTTGCCAATTTTTCTTCACTTGGATACAATATGTCCACATACACACATATATATTTCAATATAAATGTTCATGTATTTTATTTAAAACAAGAGAAAGACAAGTCATGTGTTCAATAAATTAAAGTTTTTATGTTTGATTTTCATTGTAAAGCTAACAATCCTTTCACATCACCAAAACTGTAAACCTGAAAGCAGCTGTATGCATATATTAGACTTCATGCTTGGCATGAATGTATAATTTAAATAATATTTTTCTTTCAAAAATGCCAAATATTCCACCCAGCCTTTGACTCTTTCCTAGTCCCCCTCCTTTTCTTATTCTCTAATTGCTACAATCACCCAGGTTTTTTTCTCTGTTCTCTTCTATTTTCTACTTACATCTGTTTCCTACACTAACAATTGCACACTTACATTGCTTAACACTACTCACATTTTAAAGTTTGTGATCCTTTTTTCAACTCTAAGATTTGAAATAATTCTGTAAAACAGCAACAAAAAATCATGTCACTATCTCAACTCCTCAGCTGCTCATTATTCAAAATTTTGAGGTAACATAATTAAATTTAACATATCAGACAGTTTTTGCTTTGTGTTATTTATATACATAATAAAATGAAATTTTACACACCCAAGCAGACACATAAACGCACACACACTCACACACACACACACACGCATTCCTGCTAGCCAAAAAATATTTTAAACAATGACTCATTTTTACTACAACTATTACTTCACTATATTAGTCTATTTTAAGTCAAATAGAACTGATTTTCTTGTTTCTTGCTTTTTCTTCTCTGTTTCTTTCTTTAAAGTTTTTTTCTGATATTATTTAGGCATAAAAGTCTAGGATTGAGGTGAAGATATAATGAAAATGAGAGTCAAAATGATTACTATAGTTAATTGATAAATAACTTGCAATGAAAAAAGAAAAATAAAGCACTATAAAAAAAACAGAAGATACTGAGTTAATTCACAAATGTTATTTCTTGGTATTTCTGACTATGCTTTAGAGATCGCCAGTTTCATCATAGTGATATTATTTCTTTAGTGAGAAGTTAGTGAAAATTTGTAAATTCAATGTATCAAATATTCCCCACTTACATTATCATATTAAAATTTTAGAAGGTACTGAAAATTTGTTCTTACATTTTATGTTTTGTTTGTTTCATTTCATTTGGTTTCATGTTATTACTGGAGATTGAACCAAGGACCTTCACATTGAGCTATATACCTCGTTCTTTAAAAAAAAATGTTTCGTAAAACAATTTCACTAAGTTTGTCAGTAGAAACTCAAATCTTGTAATTTTCTGCCTTAGCCAACAAGAGTACAACCATGCCTGCTATGTTTAATTTTTGTGTGTGTTAAAGTTCACATAAAATAAAATCCACTATACTAGTCATTTTTACTGGGTAGTTCAGTAGTATTAAGTAAATTTAAATTGTTCTGTTAAATCAATTTAGAACTTTTTATCTTGCAAAGACAAATTCTATCTCTTTTAAACGATGACTTATTTTTCTAGTTCCCCACTTCTAGCTCTGGAAATGACCCTTCTAATTTTCATCACTATGAGTTTGACTAGTCTAGGTACTACTTAAGTGGAATTATGTCATATTTATCTTGTATAACTTTTTGTATAACTGGTTTTATTTCCCTTAGCAAATGTTCTCTAGATTTATCCGTGCTCTCTGTAGTCAGAATTTGTTCCTTTTTAAAGTGCGCGCATACCCACTCTCGCGCGCACACGCGCGCGCGCACACACACTGTCCACTCAAACAAACAAATGAATAAAATATTTTTAAAATTGCCTTTAAAGTAGAAATTGAGTTTCTCTATAAAAGAAATGTGACTATTTTATTTCAGAGTGCGGAAGAAGAAATATTCAGCCAGATCCTAAATCATTTAATCTACCTTGTTTATTTTTATCTTTTGAAAAGTAAATGCTCCCTGAATCAAATTTGTAAAAGAGTAATAGTTGCTTATGATTTAAATTGTACAGAATATGTAGAAAAAGAAAATAATTATATTTATTTTATAGCCTTTGGTATCTAATTTTCATAAATAATTATCCTTTTTACTCAGATCTAGAAAGTTATGCATTAATGATTAGACTAAGTATAATATAATAGATCTTTAGTTGTAACAGATCCACCATAAATTCTTAAATTTTCCATACTAATAGTAACAGCCACTGATTCTCCCTGCCTATCAATTGTGTACACGATTATGCATTAGGCATAATCTTTCATTATCAATATATAATGATATGCTGACAATTCAATATGCTGACATAGACAGAATTGTGTCTTTCAGAAGAAAATTTGAAGAATTTTTTATCTAATTTAACTAAATAACTTAGGTAACTGTGGATTTATAAAGTGTTTTATTCATTTGCTCAAAACTGGTTGCAAATGCTGGATGACATATTTGTCCTATTCATTTCATTCTACCTTATGCTATTTAAGCACTTGTGATTCTTCTATCTGCTAAGAAACATTCTAAATTCTAGGAGGCCTAAGAAGCCTAGGGCATTGTAAGAGTGAAATGGTAAGCACTAATGAAAATACAGCATGTAAAGCAAAAACAGAGGATAAAAGAAAAGTTTTAGTCTGGTTCAGCCATGGATATCATATTAGACCGTCAAGGAAAGTCTCCCATAAAGTGTTGAAGAAGCCAAATAAAATGAAGTGAATCATGAAACATCTTGAACAAGACTTTCTGAAAATAAAACTAAAAATCTTTTTTATGTCTCCATTAGCTATGCAGAATACCTGCATAATATTCACTTATTTTTTAAAAAAGTAATTGGTAGCTATTTAAGTATATTCTCAAATATTGCTTTTATTCTCATAAAATTAGTAAAATTTGATAAATTTTAAGGGAAATCTTACTTAATTTAGCATACAAGTTATTAATGTGTCATTAGGACTATCTAGACTTTGTTCTCTTTTAGAATGGTGGAGAATTAAGAATCATTAGTATTTTTTATTATTCTATAAATTTCTAGGTTCAATAATAGTCATATAGCTTGAAAAATGCTTATTATGAAGGATTTATCATGAGAACAGTCCTGCTTCACCTATCCCACACTCAATTTCATTTAGGTACATTTTTTATTACATAATTTCTCCATGTGCATAATTTGAGACATAAATAAAAGTACAGATAACAATATCATGCTATGTCACACAATGTCAAGTTAGTTTTAACTATGATTATTTCATGGGTAATCTTGTGTTATTTGTTATTTGTTGTATCTGCACTTCCCCATGAAAACCATATAATTATTATGAATCAAAATTAAAACAGCATTTCTTTTAATAATACTTATATGTGTCTCTATAGGAAGAACTAAAATTCAACATAATTACAGTGTTCTCATAATTAAAATTTTTATAGTGTAATCATATATTCTGGAAATTATCCCATCCTGTTTGTCAACAGAAATGCTGAGTTGAGATCCTAGTAGTATTTACACTATGCAGTTGGTTACTTTGACTGTTAAATCTCTCATGCTTCAGGTTTTTCAACTCTGATCCATCCCCCATCAAACCCAATAATAGACAATGTCTTTAAAAGTTCTTGCAACCCAATCCTTTGTGACACATCAGTTTAAACTGGTGAATATTTTTGACTATTGATCTCTGTCCCAACTGTTCAAATCTGATGTGACAGCATGAAACCTAAAACACATAATTATGTAAATAAATATATGTTTTTCCACTAAAAGAGACAAAAAAGTCTCTTTGTGTTCTAACCAAAAGAAGATATGTAAGAAAGGAAAATAAGTATTTAATTATGTAACCTATATGATTTATGATTCTGTATATAATTGGAACATCATTTTAATGATTAAATGTGCATATTTTGTACATGGAATAACATGTTAATATTTATATACATGGTTATTTATATGTTTTGTATAAATATGCATAAATACATTCAGTGTATCATTCAATGAAAAATTTAAACTTTCTTCCATAACAGTGGCTATTGATTTTATGATGTGACAACATTCTTCATTTTTAGAACCTGGGACTCTTTAGAATTCATAATTGGAGTTAAAAATCTATGAATGCCTGAGTTTTCTTATTTCCATGGTTGCTAAAAGAAAAAAAAATCATAGGGAGCTCGTGTTTTTGAGCAAAATTCTCAGACAAGTTTCATGTTGGATCCAAGGATCATAGGAAATAATGATGATGAAACTAGAAATAGACTCCTAACTCCAAGGGTATTTTATTATATAAGCTGTTATATATAAGCTGTTAGATGATATTTCCATTTTATTATAACTTTTGGGTGCTAAAAATATTGAGTAAGAGCAAAAGAGAAGATGTGGCAAGTTTAAAATTGAAAGGTAGGCCACTGGCTGCCCAACTGCTGGCCAAATTCTAAGTTGCACACTTGAATCTGAATTCATTGTGCTGAAACATTCTATCTTTATTCTTAAGGTATTTAAATGATTGAATGAGAACCTCTGTCATTATAGAGAGTGTTATGCTTTACTACGTGTCTACTGGTTTAAATGTTCATCACGTCTAATAACTGCCATCACAAAAAAACATCTAGACCAAACACCTAGATACTATAGCCAAGCTAAACAGGCCCATTACTTTGATTATCACACAGTCTGTGGTATTTATTTTTTCAATTAAAATTTTAATATTTTTAATAGAATAATACTGCTATATACTTTCTCATGGGCAATTTAAGTATGGCTGATTTTGTGAGAACATATTTAAAGATAGGTAGTTTAGTGGAAGGATAGTATCTGAAAACAGCAAATGGAATGTGAAGAACTAAAACAGTCATTAAAAGCAAATTAAGTATATTATAACATCATTTATTTCTATGGTAAACTACAGCTCAATCAAATTCAATTGTTTGGCAGCAGTGTATCATGAAAATTAGAGATTTTTTTAATCTGAGGAAAATTAAACACCTAGCAAGTTCATAAACCAATTCACGCTGGTAAGGGTTTGAAGTTGGTAAACATGCTCTACTTTGCAAATGAGAAGGGGTCTAAAAGATGGTGGTGGAAAGAAAAAAGAGAGTATGGGGAAATAAAAACAATTGGGATGTGTTTTATACATGGTTCAACTTCCCATGATGAATGTAACCACTATCTATGGTAAACATGTTTTTAAAATCCAATATAGTTCTACTTTATGTATGGAGAAAGTATAGGCCAGTGATCAGAAGCATCTCTGGGGGCTGTGTGGACAGGTGTAGTTAGTCACTGAAGTAAAACATATAAGACATGAAAGCAACTGATGCAAGGCATCTATTACATTTTGGGGATCCATAGATGCTCTAAAGTAAATGCCCTCACTTCTGTTGCCATTGGACAAGTCAGAACTGGGATTAATAACAAATTGCAGATAGTTTTAAAGCAGTAAACAACATTTATTAACTAATTGTTGTATTATCTATTTAAATAATTCACTGAATAATCATGTTTTCCTCTCCCAGAACACACACACACACACACACACACACACACAGTTCAGGCATTTCTTTCCTGATCCAAGTATATGGCTAAAATTATGTATCTTTATGAAAATATATTCCTGCAATATTGACAATTATTTTTCTTCACAGTGTTAAGTCTGGTAAAAATTTTGTGTAACTCCTGGTGATCCCCTGTTATCCATTGTTAAAGTTGTTTCCTCTAGCCAAGCCTGAATTTTCAAAAACTGAGCATGCAAATCCAATTGTCACACTCATAATATTTTACATAGCAATAGTGCACATCCAAAATTCAAAACTCTTGAGATCATTGGATATACCATTATATTCAGTATGAGTTTACTCAGTTGTTAAATATCTGTCCCTTTGAGAAAGAATTGGAATAATTCCTGTTGTTTATATTGGTACTACTATTCCTGTGTCCTTCTTCAAGGGAAAACTGGCTTCCATTCACAAAATACAGAATGTCTGGGAATTGATGTCACAGTTCACTCTCTTGTTCTTTTTTTGTTTTGGTTTTTAATCAGTACCAGGGATCAAACTCATGACCATGTGCTTGCAAGGCAGGTGCTTATGCTGCTGAGCTAAATCCCCAGCCCTAGTTCACTCTCTTGTTGCTGCAACAAGATACCTAACCACCACAAGTTAAGGAGGAAAAGATTATTTTAGTTTATAGAGGTTTCAGTCCAAGTTGGCTGACTTTAAGGCAGGGTGACGTGGCAGAGGAGAAACAGTGCATACCGGTGCAGGCAGAAGGCAGAAAGCCTGACTTCTTTCTTTCCCTTATACTCCATTCTGGCTGCAAGTCTATGCTTGGCACCACCAACAGATGGGGGTGCTTCCATCACTAAATCAGTCAGTGGACTGATCCATATTATAACACCCATATTGGAGAATCACACAACCAATCATGATCCAGCCACGTCCCAAAAGCCCCAAGTTCGAGTGTATAAAGCACTTTGGGGATATATATATATATATATATATATATATATATATATATATATATATATTTCTGCTTCTAATTGTGACCCTACCATTATGGTAATTAAATCTATTTTCTCTACGATGTTTTGTTGCTACCAACAGTCTCTACTCTTTTGGAATCCTATTAGTTATACAGCAGCATACCCTTTCATCAACCCTTAGCCTGCAAGGAAAATCTACCAGTTTTCTAACCATACATGAGCCTTCATCACTTGTGTTTTTGCAGATCTGGGTATGAAACATTTGTCAGACAATATCAAGAATGTACTCAGCTGTTACTTCTGTGTTAGGTAATAACCCATTCTATCCCATAGACAAAAAATATTCTGCATTCCTTTTCAGAAATCTGCCATGGCCATTTTTGGCATCTCTGCTGAATTTGTTATAAAATACTATTTTTATAACTTCAGAAGACCCATTTCAGCAAGATATTAAACCAGCTTCCAGGCCTGTTTTTATCTGTTTTTATCTAGTTTTTTTTTCCAATTCAGCAAACAATTCAATCCCAAATCCATCCTGAGGAAAAGTTTTCAAAATAACTTTTGGTTCTGTTTCAGATTTTCTCAGAGTACAACATAGTGGCAAGGATTTGTGTGGAATTACCCTAAAACCTCAAGAAACTTTGGTAGGGACTGGGATGTGAGGTTATGTAGAAATTTCTATTGTATGAAATAGGACTTCAATTCTACAGATGAACTTTGAGAAATGTATTTTATATAATTATCTTTTGAAGAAAAAAGAAACTGGGGAATTCAGTTTTTTAAAACTCCATGTGTTTTCGTACCTAAATCTTGTAATCTGAACAACTACTTTCAAGATAACAATATGCAATATATTGCCTAGTGTTAATTTCCTACTTCTTTTTTTAACTTCTCCATCATTTTTATCCTTTGTTTGCTTTTAAAATGGAAAACTCTAAAAAAAATTCTGTCTGTGTTAAAGAAAGGCTATTCATTAGAAAGTTACTATTCTTGACGCTTCTGACCTATGGATACAAGTAGTCAGCAATCATGTCTGTCTATATGAACTGAAATGTTTGGTGTTAAATAAATGTGTGCAGGAACCGGTAATGACTATGAGAGATGTTAAGCAAAACTTACATCAACCTACAACTCACATAATCTGAAAATCAATGTGCATAAAACAAATGTTTATTGGTATTTGGTAGTAAGATTATTTGTTTTGTTACTCAGTACTATAATAATTTAAGTTTAAAGAGAAAATAAGTAATATACTCAAGAAAATCTTTTCTAAAACGCATAAGTGGTTTTGAAAATACCCTTTTTTCCCTTTTCCTTTTCTATACCTCTGTTCTGTAGCCAAGTAGATAAGACTGATTGTCCCTCCACTTCCCAATCAGAGATCACCCTTCTCCGAAAAAGCAGGAATTCAACATTTCTCATTCTACCCCTAATATTCTGTTGCTGAGGTTAAATTCTCAGCAAGTACAGCAAGGAGCTTAAAAGAAAAATCCTTTTTCCACTAGCTCTCAATTCATGGATTGAAAACTTGTTTGTGGTCATTGAAAAAATGGGATTTGAATAAAATTTGCATTATTGTAATGAGTAAAGTAAATGAAATATAAAAAGTTTATAACCACTAGAACACTAGATCTGAAGTGGAAGAATTGTTAAACTTGAAGAGAGATTGACAGCAATTATGCAAACTGAATGAAAGAAGAAAATATGAATAATGTGTCAGAGATACATTGAACACCATAGATGATATCTGTAGTATATGAAGGAAATGAGAGCAAAGGAGAAGAAAAAAGTATTTGAAGAAACAATGATTAAAACTTTCTTGTTTGTGAAAAACTAATAAACTAAATATTTAGGAAGTGAACTCTTAGTGGAATAAATCTAGTGAAATATTAGATAGATATATCATAATAAAAGTCTTGAAACACAAACACAAGTGACACACTGCAAAGAATCAAGAGCAGAACACTTAACCAATGTTAAATTAGTGATACATCTCATCTAATCTAAAGATTCACTGCAATCATTATTAGGATTACAAATACATAACTTCTTTGCAGAAATTGACTTGCTGCTTCTAAATCTCACATGAAAGTGTAAGGAAAACAGAATATCTAAAATAATTTTGGAAAACAAGAAAAGTACTCACGCATTCCTTCTTTTAAATATATTTAAAAATAAGAGTAAGACAGTGAGGTTCTGAGAAAAGGATAAATATGTGTCAGTGGAATAATATTCATAGTGCAGCTGAAAATATGCACATTTAAGATAAACTGTTTTTCAATGAATGGTTCAAAGACTATTAAGTTTTAATGTGACAAGCTTTCAACAAACTTCCCTGGGACCATATGATAGCCACATACTTATGGCATACCAGTAGAAGAAATTGGAAAAAAAAGTCCCTCAAATTGCATCAAATGCTTAAGTATAAGCAACAGTGAAAATCTTAGAAGAAAACAAAAGAGTAAATGTTTATGCTAGCTATAATAAAAGGTTCTTAGATGTGATATCAAAACCAAGAGCCTAAAAATACAGATAAGTTTGTTTTCATCATAGTTTTATAAATATTTGAAGTTGAATACACACCATTATAAAATGAAAAGACAAATCGTAGAAAAAAAGCATTTAAAAATCATGTATTGATAAGGGGTTTGTATCCAGAATATATAAAAATAGCTTTACACTTCCTTAAAAACATCCCAATTTAAAACAAAAAAATGGACATTTGAATAGACATTTTTCTAAAGAAGATATACAAATAGCCAATAAACACATATAAATGTATTCATCACAGAAAATGCAAATATATTCATAATGAAGTATACCTTAATTCCTCACAGGTTCACCAGAATTAAAAGATTTTTAAAAATGAATATAGGTAAATTGTAGAGAAATTACACCCTCATATTGGTGTTGGAAATGTACAATGGTAATGGTAATGCTTTGGAAAAGAGTCTTGCAGTGTTTACAAGAGTCATTATATATCACAAGAATTCTCCTCCTAGTACATGAATCAAAAGAAATAAAACAATTTTATGTATACAAAAATATTTATATGAAAGTTTAATGAAAGCAATATTCTTAAGATTCCAAGGGCAGAAAGAGGCACATGTCCATCAGTGGAGGATAGATAAATGCTTAAAATAGAGCAGGACTGAAGGTACATAGCTCTTTGGCAGAACATAGCTTAGCATGATGAGGCCCTAAATTGATCTTGGCACTACAAACCTAAAGACATGGATAAAATTAAATATATCCACCCATAAATAGGAATGTATTAATAAACAGATTACAACTAGATAGAACCTTAAAAATACTAAGTAGAAAATGACACATATTGTCAACGAATTTGTGAAAATTTCTAAAGAGAAATGTGTATAATAGGCAAGCATGTTAGGAACTTAGGCTAAAAGAGGTGGGATGGAGAATTAGAGAAAGCAATAATGAAAGGTATGGAATTTGATTTTTGAGAGAATGAAATGTGGAAGAATCAACTGTGGTGATTGATGGGTGCCCATCTATGGGCATACTAAAAAAAATCAAATTTAACTTTTCAAATGTTTGAATTGAAAGGTACATTAATTGTAGCTTAATAAGCTGTTTCAAATAAAAGAAAATATAGAATATTAGATGTGTCTAAATATTCATATTCAAAATATTTCTTACATCTAACAATTGTAGCAGTTCATAAGAGAGCCAGGCTGGAGTGAGGTTTATATGTAACTGAAGAACTTGTTATTTCAGAGATGTGGCCTTTTCATGCTGCAAAATGAACAACAGCAACAGCAACAAAAACAAAACTTGAGGAATATGGAATAATTTTCTAGACAGGATTAGCATATTTGACCTAGATTAGGATTTAACATTATTTGGGTCCTCAATAAACAGAGTTTCATTTCATACATAAAATGTGGAATTAAATTTACTTTAACTTTAGGGATGAGTCCTTATCATATAATTCCACTCTTTTGAAAGGAATTTAAAATAAAATAGCAACTCTGAAGCATTAAAAAACTTAACTTATATGTGGTGTTGACTGGAATTGCTATGTTTGTTTAATTATTTCCAGTGAGTGAAAATTTAATGTAAAATACTCACACAAAAAAATAGAAATCAAGCAAAACTATTTCAGAAAGAAAACTGTCATTATTTGGTGAGTCATTTCACCATGAGAAGTGTTATTAATAATAATTGCTTTATCTTAATAAAAAAATAAGCAATCAAAAAATATAAAATCCATTTTAAGGTAGATATCACCTTTCAAATTTGGGAACATGTAATTATGAAATAATTTATAATTTAATGAGAAAATTTTAATAGACAAAAATTACTTTAAATAATTTAAATATATATTTATATTACATTGTTTTAAGATTCTAAAGTATTAAATTCTAACTTGTCTCTGGGTGACATAAACATTTAAATGAAATATATTCTGGTGAAGCAGATTACAGAAATCCACCCTTATATGAATTTTATTTTTGTAACCTGTTGAATAAATTTCTGCAAGATGTTGTAAAAGCAAAATTAAAGTTCTACCCACTTTTCAAAACATTTGAAATATTTACAGTATTTTTTAACCTGACATTGATGAAGTTATATTTACCCAATATTTTCTGTCTGTATTCTGTATTTAAAAGATATAGTATTCCAGGTACTAAAAAGAGAATGCCATAAAATTCTGGTTTCTCCAATTCTAAAGAAATTAAATACTCATAATTAAAGACCAGGAAACTGCAAATCTAAATGAGGACCCTAATAGATTAACCTAAGCATGATAGTCACATTCCTAAATGCTTTTCAGTTGCTAACTTCATTTAATCTTCACTACTTCAGTTAGAAATAGATGTTATATTTCATTTTTGCAAAAAGACCAGTAAGACTCAGCTGAATTGAATAATTCATCTTATGCAAATGACAGGAAAGTGTGAGAATTAGATTCATCATTAATGATCCTGTGAACAGGTTTTTACAAGGCGATGTCTTAGAGAAACAGTTATGGGTCTTTTGAGGGTAGGGAAATATTAAAATAAAAAATACTTGTAGATTTTTAAAATCTTTTGCATAAAAACCAGTGTAATTTTTTATGTGTACATGTTTGAAGTACATAATGATTACATTAATCATGAGATGTTGGCACGTTAACATGACAAATCTTAATTTCTGTAAATATTTTTATGAATTTTGTTTTTCTGAATCTTGTCATTTCAAAATAACAAAAATGAAATGACAGAGCTTTTGTGTTGAGTCTTGAAAAACTACTTTAAAAACCAAAGCATTTCTTTTTCTTTCTTCTTTTTCTTTTCTCTACCAGAAAACACACAAAATTTACAGAGTGCAGAAAAATAGTTTTCAAATAAAAGTAATTCCAGTATTTCCCAAAGCCAGGTTTTAGCACTTAGTTATCTACCATGCTAAGAGAACATGTATGGGACATCCATGCTCAGCTCCACCAATGGTCAGATGAAGAGGGCAGGAGCCCTGATGTCAGTCCTCTGGAACTCTAATAAAATACGTTATAGGTATGAGATCTCTTATTAAAGAGATCAGTAGAAAAATTGTCAGAGTCTCTTTTTGGTTGAGTAACAGTGATAAAAATGCAAGTCAGAATATCCCCTTTTGAATTTAAGTCATTTTTTTCAAGAAATTATTCACAGATATCAGTGAAGAACAAATTTAGAATAAGTCTATAGATCTTGAAGCTGCATCCTTTCAAAAGAACTAAAAGAAAAAAACCGGAGTAAAATACCGAGAGTGAAGTATTTAAACTGTATCACCATTCTAGTTCAATTTCACAGGAAACCAATAAATTTTACTTTTTTCTTATTTTAATAATAATGATACAAAATAAAAATAATTTCAAAAATTAAACTTGGATTATTATATTAATTACATGCCTTTCAATTTGCCCATGTCTAATTAACAGTGAAGGGTATCTGAGAACTCAATAGTGACAGCAATTTGGAATCTAATGCACAGCATAGCTATGGTAAAGAGGAAAAAGCCATGGTAAAAAAGCAAGGTAAAATATGAGGTTTAAGAGATTTCTAGCTTTTGCTTATGAGTATGGAAGACTCAGTGTAGTTACTGTTCAATAACATCTCATAAAATTGCTGAAAGGATTAAATAAAGTAGCAGAAAATGTCTGCATTGTAATCTAAGGCATATGGGATGCAGACAATACAATGTAACTATTTTAACATCCAAGTTAAAAGTTTAAATGTGAATACAATTCTGTTAGAAACCTTAGGAAAGGAATTACAGTGTTAACACATACAAGAAATTTCAAATTTTGAATGGCTAAAATGTTTTTTAAAAGTGTATTTATATAAACTGCTTGTATCAATTTACAGTTCAATTTGTAGGATATGGCAGTTTCTGTTGCTCCAAATTCTAGCTAATTTACTTAAAATCATCTACACTATTAATTGTAATACTTCTGAGTAAAATAAATATTTCTATTATAAGACATATGGAAACATATTCTTTTTATTTCAGTCAACTTTTTCCTCTGTTAATAAAGATGAACATCATTTTTCTGTCAAATGGTTGAGCTATATGTAACCATAAATCAAATGATCATATATGCACTTTTTCCTGAGCCTTCTATTCTGTTCCTTTGCTCTGTCTTTATTCAAACATGATAGTTACTGAATTTACAGGAAAGAAAAGGACGTGATATGAAAAAAATCCCTAATTTTTTTTTTTTGGATTTTTCAATAGCACTATTTCTTTTGTTTCCCTTGAAATTAGAATTAACTTGTTAATAACTCATCTACAAAAGAAACAATACATAGAATCAAAAAAAATTGAGATTGTCAGGGACATTGAGGATAAAATTACAGTTAAATTTCAGAATATTATTTTACAATGAAAAACTTTGAAACAATGCATATAATATAGCTGAATGACATTTAATTTCTGAGAGTACTATTTCAATACTTTTAATAGAGATTATTGGATAGATTCTTAAAATTTATTCTTAGTTATCAGATTTATTATGCTATATTAAATCCTGTACTGAGATTTGCTAAAAGTTTGATTTCTATCATATTTTTATGTATAAACTAAACTAACATTAATTTTATATCACACTAATTGTGTGAGAATCTTTCACTGTTTTCTTAAATATACAACAAAATCATTTTCAAAGTTTTATTTTTTACATTTTATTTCTTTTTTAATTATTATTAAGACCTTCAGGACATTGATAGATTCTATCTGACAATGTTAAAATGTTAACATTGGAACCATTTTTGTTTTTTCTTAAAAATTCATTTCAAAATGACACTTTTCAAACTTTAACTATGAAATAAAATGTTTTCTGTATCTTTTTGCAGATCTTATTTATCAATTTTTCTTCTGATTTTATTGTCATTTTTACTTTTAAGTCCATCTTTAATTTCATTTGTTACAAACTTTCTAGTTTTTCTGCATTTATCATGATAGTCTTTATTTTAAATCTGCTAGTGTAGCAGCAAGATGATTAAAGTTCAAATATTAATAAACATTCAAAGAATAAAGCAAATTTTATTGCTAAGTAGTTTTTTATCATTCACTGTATATGGCCGATTTGCCTGTTAATATTTTATATGTATAAATTTAATACTTAGATTTGGAATTAAGTATATACTGTTATGGGAAAGCAGATCATAACATTCTTAATCCCATCATTAATTTCTCATATTCACTCTATTTTTATTATTTATATTTTAATTCCATATAATTTCAACTATTATATATATATATATATATATATATATATATATATATTAAAGACTCATTTTAATTTGAAAAGAAACAAAAGCATGTAAAGGGTAGAGTTAATACAGAATTCCAAAAAAAAAAAGATAATAAGAAATCACTAGTTGATAAATTACATATTGTCCTCTTAGAAATAGTTGCTTAAATTACAAAATTAAAGCATACAAAGTAGATAGTCAAACAGTAAGAGTGTAAACAGCTAGGCATGCATGAATCTCTGCATGTATTTCTATACTTTCTGTATTAGAGGGAAGAACAAAACTTAGCAAGACAAAACAAAACAAATTCCTATAAAAACATGAAACCAAAAAGTCATATAAAACCATAGTACAAGGTGATCTACAATGATTACTGTGTTGTTTCCTTTGATCTTCAATAGAATGTCTACATCATCAGGCATAACTGAATATAGCAGTATAATTGAGTATATCAGTAAATAATAGTAGTAAAAATAAAACATTGTAGACAATATTAAACTTCAAAGGCAGATAATAATCAAACCATAGTGGATATTCTAGTGGATCTTGTCATCTTACGTGCAGTTGCCTATACTCTCAGACTTGATACTATCAATCATAATAGCTTTGAATAAAATCTATCAATCTAAAACAGCAATCCAACAAACCAGATTTGATTATGATCAATCATGATAAAACAATGTAGGTTTTACAGAGATTTAGATTAAGTTAATAGGAAATTAAGGATGATTACTGTACTATATGCTGTTATTTTTGGGATTACTGTCTGTACCCTCAAATCTAGTACAGGTAGAATGACTGGAACAGAATATAATATATCTAAACAGAGTGTGAGTAATGTGGGTTTTAAATCTTGATGCACTATTAACAATATAGTGTATCAAAGCCATCTATGTTACAGTTTCTAGTTATCCTTCTCTGCCTCAATTCTGCCATGCTATTTTCCTGCCTTTGTCTACTTTTCTCCCTCATTCTACTGCCTTCCCCACTCACTGAGGCCTTTCTGCCACTATTCCTAAAATCCTGGTATTTTTTTTCTCTCTCTCTATGATGTCCTTCAGTATTCTCTGTAGGGTTGGATTGGTGGTCACAAACTCACCCAGTTCCTCTTTGTCATAGAAGCATCTTGTTTCTCCATCAACTTCTAGTGTCAGTTTTGCAGGGTACCTCAATCTGGGCTGGAGGTTATTCTCTTTCAGGGCTTTGAATACTTCATTCCAAGCTCCTCTTGATCTGATGGTCTGTGTTGAGAAGTCAGCCGTGATTCTGATGGGCTTACCTTTATAGGTAATCTGTTTCTTTCCTCTGATGGCTTTTAATATTTTGTTTTTATATTGAATTTCTGGCATCTTAATTATTATATGACTGGACATAGATCTGTTTTGATTGTAGGTCTCTGGGGTTCTGTATGCCTCACACAATCAAATGTCATTTTCTTTTCCCATGCTTGGGAAGTTTTCCTTAATTATTTCTGTGAATAGCCTTTGTAATTCGCCTGTATGTATTCCTGCTTCTTCGTTCACGTTTCTTATTCTTAAATTGTAGATTCTCTTGTCATCTTCTAGCCTTTGTATTGTTACTGCCGGTTTCCTTGTTATTTGTAAGAGATCTTTCCTTCCATCATCACACTGCCAACTTGCCTTGAAGTTTTGATAGTCTATCCTTAGTTTCCTTAAAGGAGTTTTGCCAGTTTTCAATGGAGTTTTTAATTTCCTGAGAGTCTCTTTGAATCTGCTTCATGTATTCTATATTTTCTTTATATTCTTTATCAAATGTTTCTCTCCTTTTTTTGTGTTCCTCCCTTCTTCCATCTGTATCATCCTGAGAGATGCTTCCTGAGAGCATTTCTTTTATTACTCTACTCATATCCTGCTTTATCTGATTTAATATTTCAGTTTTGAGCTCGTCTACAAGGTCCCGAAGATATCTCTTAATGTCCATTGAAGCCATGTCTGATGTTGTGTGTTTGCTGTCCTCAATTACCCTTGTTTTTCCTTCTCCTGGTTCAGTGTTCTCAGGGTTCTGGGCTGGGGGCCTCCTCCCACCTCTCTCTCCTGTCATGGCCCTGGCATCCTCTACACAGGTTACAGTGTAGGTCCCAGGCCCCTTCCCTGTTGGCCACGGTTCCTCCAAAGCACACTGGCAAGGGACCTCGGGCCTCTCCTGCCTGCTTTTGTCACTGAGGTGTAAGCAGGCTGTGTATGCCTGCCCCTCCCCACCAGGCCAACCAATCTTCAGAGGCCTTTCACCCAGTTAGTGTGTGCTAGGTACAGGGAATCGATTTGGGATGGCTCATTGGGTCCCAGCCAGGGGCATGGCCCAGTCCAAGCAAATCCCACAAATCTTCTCTGGGGAGGGAGCAACCAACTGAAGTCACTGTCACTCCAAGTTCAGGCTCCTCTTGCCAGATTCCAACATGTTGCCCACTTGGTCATGCCCCTCCCATGTGGGGGGGGTCTCATTCCTAGCACTGAGTGTGGATTAATGAAAGTCCCTTTGCTGGCTCCATTCTCTGTTGGGCTCACCAACTCCCAACCTCAGTGCTGAAGTTCTTCCAGTGAAAGGCGGTGGAAACAAGTCTGGGCAGCTCTACCAGCCAGCGAGGATCCAAGCTGGTGCACACTTGCTAGGTCACCATGAGAACACTGTGTCCCACAATCTTCAGCTGTCTCAGTTGTAATCCCAAAGTATTTGATGAGCTTTTTTGTGTTTTAATTACTTACTGTGTCAAGAGAAACCATATCCCCATCTGAGTCTCTCCAGGGTGCTTTATTCTGGCATATGAGTTGTTTCTCCTGGGAGGCTTTGTATTTTGTTGCTCACTGATTGGCTATCTTGTCTTCTCTCTCGCTCTAAAATATTTTATAGAACTAATTTATTTAATAATTTACTATTTTCATAATCATGTGAATTGTTTGATGTTGTAAATAAGTGTCCTATACCTATTTGTATTCATTTTTTTTCTATTTTCTCTAGTCATATAACCACACTGTTAATTCTTCTACATTTGCAATACATGTTAATATTAATGTGGCTACTTTTCACTCTGTGATAATTAACTGATTTTGTCAGTTTGAGTGAGAAATACCTGACTAAATTGTATCTGCTTTGTTCTGGGTATGGCTCTGGGGATTAACTGAAATCAAAAGACTCACCATAGGGCAGCTTGTCTCTGAATGGTATAAAGGGAAAATGAGGAAGAAAGAGTCTATTCTATTTCTTTGAAGAAGCTTCAGTTTTTTTCTTCACCTTGGGGTCATTTCCTGGCTGCCAGTGCATGCACAGTACTCAGCCTCCAGCACAGACCCTTTTGGCCTCCTGAATGGTACCTGCAGGTATTTGACTGGATTCTTTAGATCTCCAAGGTGCAGAGATACTTTGCACTCTTCCACATCTGACCCTGTGGGCATCCATTGTAAGTCAGTCTTGCAAATTCTTATATACTTATATATCTTGCATTAAATCTCTTTCTCTAGTTTGCCCTGACTGATGTACTCTCATTAAAGTCACCTTCATTATGTTCCTTTCACATACTCTAACATCATATGCAATGATGATGACCTATACAATGTACACTTTAAAAATCATCTCTTGTTTAAAACAATTTAATTTAGACACTATAAATGTACATAAAATGTATTTTAAGCATATATATGATTAAATAATATGCAAACATCATGTGAATAAGTATCTTCTATTCTTGATTATAAAATTTGAAACTGAGATTTTTTTGTGTGTGTGTTTTATTATTTATTTATTTATTTATTTTATTTAAAGAAAAAAATTTTGAAACAGAAAGAAGGTAAAAATAATACAAAATCTCAAAAACAAAACAGAAAAACAAAAATAATATCCAGTAAGAAATCACTAGTTGATAATTACATATTTTCCTCTTTGAAGTAATTGTTCAAGTTACAAAAGTAAAGCCTACAAAGTGAACATTTAAACAGTGAGACTGTAATCAGTTTTGTTCATCCATCCAACTAAAACTTTAGCAACATGGTTATTAATCCCACTCACTCAAACATACATGCAGTTATATCCTTTAGAATACTTTCTTTTCCTCTCTTTTTTTTCTTTACAATAACTATAATCCATTCTTGTAAACTACTTAGAAGTTCTACACATGTATAAGTCTCTACACATATACGTAGCCTTTCTGTATTAGAGGGAGAAACAAATCAAAACAAGTCAACAATACAAATTCATAGAGAAACATGAAATGGAAAGGACATATAAAACCACAATACTAGGTGATCTACAGTAGTTACTATGATGTCTTGTTATTTTCAATAAAATTGTCTATATCGTCAAACATAGTGTAGTTAAACTTAGCATTGCATTACACTATTAATAAAATCTAAACATTGGAGACATTATAGGACTTCAAAGGCAGTTAACAATCAAACCAGAATGGGTATGCTATTGAATCCTATCATCTTCAGAGTAGTTGCCCCTATTCTCTGACTCGACACTCTCAAGCATACCAGATTCAAATAAAATCAGTCAAGATAAAACAGTGATATAACCAATCTTCTCTGTCTTATCTCTACTATGCTATTTCTGTCATTGTTGTTTGTTTACTTTTTTCCTTCATTCCACTGTCTGCCCCTTTCTTTGAGGCCTTTCTATCATAATTCCTGGAACCCTGGTGATTTTCTTCTCTCTGTCCAGAATGTCCTTCAGTATTCTTTGCAGGGTTGGATTGGTGGTCACAAACTCCCCCAGTTCCTCTTTGTCGTGGAAATTTCTTGTCTCTCCATTAATTTTGAGAGACAGTTTTGCAGGGTACATCATTCTGGGTTGGAGGTTACTTTCTTTCATGGCTTGGAATATTTTGCTCCAAGCTCTTCTTGATTTGATGGTTTGCATTGAGAAGTCCGCTGTGATTTTGATGAGTTTTCCTTTATAGGTAATCTGTTTCTTTTCTCTGACCATTTCTAATATTCTGTTCTTGTGATGGATTTCTGAAATCCTGATTATTATATGTCTGAGTGTAGATCTGTTTTGGCTGTAGCTGGGTGGAGTTCTGTATGCCTCATTTATCTGAACTTCACTTCCATTACCTATGTTTAGGAAGTTTTCCTTAATTATTTCTGTGAATAGACTTTTTATTTCATTTGTATTTGTTGCTGCATCTTCTTTTACATATTTTATTCTTAGGTTATAAATCC